>BFEA01001065.1:69789-87566 GCA_003427395.1 Chara braunii
AGAGAGAGAGAGAGAGAGAGAGAGAGAGAGAGAGAGAGAGAGAGAGAGAGAGAGAGGGCAGATGCGACTGCCCAGGTACATAGACAGAGACACACACAGAGAGAGAGAGAGAGAAAGAGAGAGAGAGAGAGAGAGAGAGAGAGAGAGAGAGAGAGAGAGAGAGAGAGAGAGAGAGCACCACAGGGTATCAGCGAGTGTTGCTGTGCGCCACGGCATAGCCGTGGCGGGGTCCACTTGCTTGATTTAAAACAAAAAGAAAGCAGCGACCTTGAGAGGTATCCATAAACGACCAGTCCAAAGTAATTCATTTCATATCAGCCTGTTCAGTTCATGACACAAAACTCAACTTTGACATTATGTCATCAATTGCGAATCAAGAAGGACGGCACAAATGAGAGAGTAGAATGGGCAAAGGAGGAAGAAGAAGAAGAAGAAGAAGACGCCGACGCCGACGCCGACGCTGATGAAGATGAAGACGAAGACGACGACGACGACGACGACGACGGTGACACAGACGAAGACGAAGACGAAGACGAGGACGAAGACGAGGACGAAGACGAAGACGAAGACGAAGACGAAGACGACGACGAAGAAGAAGATAGTGAAGACTGAACCGATGTCATATCGCTCCTCGACCACTAGCCTCCATTGTGATCCCTCACACAAGCTTGTCTTAATTGTCAATATAATTGCAATAAATGAATGAATGAGCAAGTAATCAACGTGTGAAGGATCTTCCTCACTGCCAGTGCAAAAAGAACTCCCATTGAATTCTGCAGTCTCTCTCTCTCTCTCTCCTTCTCTTGGCAGTGGTACTGAATATCGCAGATCGTCCCAGACAGGGCTAGCCTTGCACGAAATGTGTGAAGGACAAGGCACACACTGCTACTTCCTCCTCCCCATACACCACCACAGGTAGGAGCACAGCGTGTATTTCTCACAATACATACTACCTTCAAGAGGCTTCAACAATCCACTAGTACCGCAAAATGGAAAGAACCATTACAAAAAGAGTTGGTCCACATTCCCCTGTCCAAACCCTGCAGATATTAAGACCTAAAAAAATGTTGACACCTCAAAAAATGTTGACACCTCAAAAAATGTTGAGACCGCAACCCTCACAGAAAGAATTTAAAATGTTCAGTGCTGAAACACTATTATAGTATTAACTGAAAAAGAACGACGGCATGGGTGCACTTGTAGGGGGTAAAGGTAGAGGTAGGAGTTGGCGACCGTACCCAGCACATCCAGGGATAGCTGAGGGCAAGCCTTGGGGACAAATGGGTATAGATGAGAAAGTATGGGAAGCACGGCGCCAGGCCAACCAGTGGTGCGGTGATCCTGACCATATCGTTCCCTTCTGTCTCAAATATAGGTACCCAAAAGGGAACAACCAGTAGAGGTTATAGTTGCCTCTACGGGGACTTCAGACATAGATAGGAAGACAGAAGCGCACGCTGAACAGGCACCCTCCTGTCCGAAGGTCCCATTGGCAGAGAGTGATGTAGGCCCCCACCAAGTTAGCTGTCCAGAGGTTGCTTGTGTTAGGACCTCTCTAGGGGGTTCCCTCGCAAGCATTGGTGATGAGTTGATCACCGCCGCGCTTGGGCCGAAATGAAGAAGAAGTCAAAAGGGCAACTAATAGTAGTAGACGTAGAAGTAAGTAGAGAAAGGATAGGTGCGTGAGTAACTTAGTAGACAGTGGGTCAATGCGCAGTTATATTAGTCGAAGAGGGTTTGCAGAAAAAGGAACCTAGGAATGGAGGTGAAAAAGTTAGAGGAGCCGATCATTAGTAAGTTGGCCAAAAAAATTGGAGGCAGGGGGTAAGGTGGAGAAAGTTTTGCACTCCCTGACACTCTTAGTGGAGGACAACTTTCCTTTTTGTAAAGACTATCTTCATTCCAGACTGGACATGACCTCTAGGAGACATCCTGGAGCTAGTGGAAAGGCTAAAGTGATAAACCAGGTCCTGTTTCAGATGCTGCATCTTGTGATTACACCTAATCAGCAAGACTGGGACGAACATCTGTCCAGGGCACAACTGATGTATAATACTTCTATTCACAACACTACAGACTTTACACCCTACAAGTGGACTGGCCGCAGCGAAGGACGACGACAAAAACATTTTGCAAAACACCCCAGACATTGGTTGGACCCCATCTTTGAAATGTACCCCTATTGGTGATCGTCCAACTTTGCAAAATGCCTCGGTAGTTGCCAACTTTTCGTGGGTGCAATTGCAAAAGGTCAGGGCCCAATTTTTAGGGACATTGTGACATATATCTCAACTTATGAGGGTGTTTGGCAAATTACCACCCCCCAAAAAAAGGCCGACGGCATCTTTTCAACATTTGGAGGAAGATATGTCAGTCTTCTCTCTCTCTCTCTCTCTCTCTCTCTCTCTCTCTCTCTCTCGCGCGCGCGCGCGCGCACACCTCCACCCCCTTGTGCGGTCTCCTTCTCCCCCTAGCGCGACCTCCTTGTCCTCCCTCGCGGCCCCCTCCTCCTGTTCGCACGAACTCCTCCCCCTCGCGCAACCTCTTCCTCCCATTGGTGCGACCTCCTCCTCCCCCTCCCGCATGACCCTCTGCAACCTCTCGCCCCCAGCGTGCGACCTGCTTCTACCCCTCCCACGACCTTTTCTCTCCCGTGCATTACCCACTCATCCCCCTCTTTGGACCTCCTCCTCCCCCTTGCGTGACCTCCTCCCCGCCCTTGCGCGAATTGCTCTTCCCCCTCGCACATCGTCTTCCGACCTCCTCCTCCCCCTCACGTGACCTTCTCCCACCTCTCTTCCGACCTCATCCAGCTCCTCCTCCTCCTTGCACAACCTCCTTCTCCCCTTCACATATCCTCTTCCAACCTCCTCATACCACTCGCGCAACCTCCTCCCACCTCCCTTCTGACCTCTGCACGACCTCCTGCAACCTCTCGTCCTCCTCGTGCTGCCAGCTCCTTCCCCTCGCACAACCTCCTCCTCCCCCTTGCACAACCTACTCCTCCCCCTCTTCCGACCTCCTCCTCTCCCTTGTGCTACCTCCTCTTCCCCCTCGTGCGACGTCCTGCTCGTCCTTGCGCAACCTGCTGCCCCCCCTCTTCCCACCTCCTCCTACCTTTCACGCAACCCTCTCCTCCCCCTCGCGCAACCCCCTCCTCCCCCTCTTCCGACCTCCTCTCCCTTGCTCGACCTCCTCCTCCCCCTCGCGCGACCTCCTCCCAATCCTTGTGCGACCTTCTCCTGCCCATCACGCATCTTCTTCCCACCTCCTCATCCCCCTCGGACGACCTCCTCCTCCCCTTTGCGCAACGTCTGTTTCCCCCTCGCACGCCCTCCTCCTCCTTGCACGACCTCCTCCTTCCCGTCGTGCGACCTCCTCCAACCGCCCTTCCGACCTCCTCCTCCCCCTTGCGCGATGTCATCCTCCCCCTAGCAATCTCCTCCTCTCGCTTGCACAACCTCCTCCTCCCGCTTGCACAACCTCCTCCTCCCGCTTGCACAACCTCCTCCTCCTGCTTGCACAACCTCCTCCTCCCCTTAGCGAGAGCTCCTCCTTCCACTTTTCAAACGGCACCTGAACAGAAGCACACGAAAAAACGCCCAAAAGGCGGGGGATTAAAAAAAAAAAAAAACACCGCGTTCGCCCGCTCCCTTCCGAGTGCTCCGCGTGGTTTTCAAATCTGTGTCTTCCAGGTGCCGCGCGTAGTACCTCACTTGGGCGGCTTTGTGGGCCTGCCACGTGGGACCGATTTTCCCTGAGCCTGCTTGGAAGCGTCACGTCGGGCCCTTCACAGCCACTGATATGCCTTGCACCAGTCCGCCTGCCGCCACACCGAATTTCCCTCAATCCCGCCCGCAGTCCCACCACGAAATGCCGCGGCCGATTTAGCTTGCCCCAGTCCCGCCCGCCTCCACACCGAATTTCGCTGAGCCCGGCGGGAAGCGTCGCGCTGGGCCCTTTACATTCTTTAAGAGTATAGGGATAGGTTGCACTTTGCCAGAGACCCGGACAACCTTTGGATGATATGATTGACAAGTCTAGGCCTAAACTAACTCCTAGGATTGCAGAATTCACCAAGAAGTATGAGAAAGACCTAGACAAAGTGAGAACTAACATGTTCAAGGCCCAAAAGAGGATGATCGAACAGGCTAACAAGCATTGCTCTCCCTCCACTATACGGCCAGGTCACTGGGTCTGGGTGAAGAGATCTGAGCTAATTGATGAACGGGACATCTCAAGAAAGTTGTTGCTTGTTTTCTACGGTCCATGGCAGGTAGTTGATAATGTGGGGGCGGATCCATTTGGGCCTTACTACGTGCTTGTTGTACCTTCTCATAGCAGGACCCCTCTGGTCTTCCATCCTTCGAAACTGCTGCCTTTCACTCCTGCTGATGCATTTCCTGACAGGTCACCGCAGTTTGGACCTCCTATCCCTGGGAAGGGATATGAAGTTGAGAGCATAGAGGATCAGTTGGGCACAGGCCCCAATTGTGAATACTCGTGAAGTTCTGCTTCCAACCTCACACAGAGGATCGGTGATTTACTGGGGAGGAACTTCACAGGTCTCCCAATTCAGTCGTGCGGTTCTACGGGCCTGAGCAGAAAGGGCAACCGCTCAGACGGTCTCCTCGTGGACACTCCTAGCTCGGGCTCCTCGCTACCCGAGAGGGTAGGAATGCAATGAATTGCAGGGTACTACGCGGGCTGTAAACTAACCTGTTTGTTTTGTGTGTTTTTGTAGTGGTGTGCTAGCCAGTGCTTGATCCTTGGTCTTGCAGTTTGGTGAGTGCTTTTGTTTTGCTTCTGACTTTTCCTCTGCTGGGATTCGATCCCAGGTCTGGTGTTTAACATTTTTGTTAATTTGAATCTGGCCCAGGAATCTATCCCTGGTCCTCTTGCTTGCTAACCTGTTTCAGGACAGCCGTTACTTCTGTTTGCTTTCCCAGTTGCTGGCTGTCCCATATCCCGTTTTCGTTCTAGGTTCAGTTGCACATAGGCCTGGTGGTTGCATGGTAGCTCGTAGGCCTCGGTAGCCCCTCCTAGGTAGTAGTCCAGTGGCTCACTCGTGAATCTACGAAAGTCAGTGCAGTGTAGTAGAGGCTTTTGGTTTGCCATTTTTTTTTTTTCACTTGGAAAGTTTGGAACGAGCGGAGTACCCTGGAGCATCGCTATTTTTGAAGCAGCACACTGCTCCTTCTTGACTATGAGTGCTGGCGGCCATAGCTGGGGCCAGCCTGCTTTATTGGGGGGCAGCGCTGAAGGCGGGGTACTACTCCAACAAAGTTTTACTTCCCGTTCTTCTTCGAAGTGGCAATGATCTGAATCTTCATGGTGTTGGTGTTCTCCTTCTTCATCCTGGGAGCTGCGCTTCCCTGCTGAGTGGACTCTTCAACTGCAGCTGGAATTTGGGTCGCTGCCGTTTGCTGTGTCAGACACAGGAGGGTGGTGTAGTGTTGGCAGGCTTGATAGGTTGGGCGCTGTATGCGCCATAGCTTGAGCTGGTGTCTAGGAAGGAAGAAGAAGGCTCCCCTCGTACGATGAAACTGTGTAAATAACTGGTTTCTGTGTGTTGATAATGTGTTTGGGATTCTTGGAAATAGTGCGTTTATTGGCTGGAGGGAGCAAGATGGTAATTAGAATTGATTAGTTTCAATTCTATTTTTGATATTTGAGAGCTTTTACTGTGTATTCTCTCATCCAGTCTGGTGTGAATTGCTCTCTCCAAGATCTCTTGTCATTGCGCATGTGTATGGGAACGTGTGAATGCCATGCTGTATCTCGTTTCAATCAGGCACATAACACAAGCATGACATTGGCATCAAGACTTTCGAGTGGTAATCTATCTTCTGCGGATACAGGTAAGTACAGAGTGATGCTTCCCACTGCTGCATGATCACATCCTTCTTTCCACAATAGGTAGGGGGCAGTTTCACCTTGATGTTATCTCAGGAGCTACTTCCTTCCCCATCTGATGTCATTCCTCCCTTACCTCCATTCCCATTTCCATCCCCATCATCATCTCCATCTCCATCTCCATCTCCTCTATCACCATCAAGGTCTTTTTTTCCTCCACTCTTCCCCAGCATATCTTTCAATTTCTCCCCCCACTTTTGCAGTAGCTGTCCCAGGTGCTGTGCACCAGCCTATAAATTTCAAGCATGTTATTCCACTTCCAGGCTATCTCCTGCTGCCGCGTGATTACCTGCTCTAGCATCGTTCTCACTGTAGCTACCTCAAGGGTCGTGTCAGACAGTAAGGCTAGGTTGGGGGTATTAGGCGTTGATCGAGTGAGCCTATGGCCATCTGAGCACCGAATACGCTTGCCAGCTCCACCCACAGAAAAGGGCGAGAGCAACAGGGAGACTGCTGAGGGACCCAATAAAGGTCACCCATTGGAGAGCAGTGGACCCAGGACATGAAGGTTGGGTTTATATCGATGACCGCACGAAAGAAGGCACACCAATAGGATGGGTATAGGAAAGAACCGGTGAACCAGATTGGGGAACACGTCCCCCAAATGCATGGACCCCCCCGGCTCCGGTGGAGGAAAAGGCACAGGACAAACAAGAAAGCCCCCCGCAGGAGAACCAGGAGAACTCAGGGTGGAGAATAGTAAAAAAGTTGTATAAGGGACGCTGGACCTGTTTTCCAGCAGGTGCTGCTCCCCACCAATAGATTGGAGCCAACAGGCGGCCTGCTAGTGGTGGGGACTCATATCACCATCCCTAGCAAAGCCATCTGATGTTAAAAAAAAAAAAAGGAAGAAAGGTGGGAAGGAAATCTGGGTCCAAAAACAGCAGGCAGAACCAGATCTGCTACGGGACGATAATTCCCGCGCCACCCCGGGGCCCGCTGCTGAGAGCTACATCCAAGAAGAGAAGAGCGCAGCAGACACCAAAGAGCAGAATGGAACTCAGATCACAAAGAGTAAAAGCAGATGGGCTGGGGTGTCATCTACTCAATCCACTCAATCAGATGCAACAAACAACATCCCTAAAATCCTGGAACAAGAAGGAGCAGACGGACTATTGGAAAGACAGACGGGGGGCCCAGGAGGTGACGCTAAATCAACTCGAGGAGACAGAAATATTGAAGGTGACAGCAAGTGGGGTCCAGTCGGAAGGCCAGACAGTAGGTACCGACCCCCTCCAATCAGCCTTTGGACTGGATCCTATGGATGTGGACCCTCTTCCGGATAATGCTAGCATGTCACTGGAGGGACTGGCCCCGGAGTGTGACCTGAAAGGTGAGGAAGAGGGTGCACCGCCGCTAGATTCACCTATGGAACAGAAACTGGTTGCTATAGCGGACTGGCTGATGGCCAATCTCAAAGCAAAACATGGCCCCCTCTCCGATGACTTCTGGGACAAGATATACCTGGATCTATTCCCCATGCTGGACACGAGCGCCTCACTTAAAAATGTGTTGGAGAAGGGACGGCAACCGGGGGTGAAGTGGTCCGATGCATGGCACAGATTGGACACAATTGGGTCTGCACGGTTTCATGTACCGCATGCTGCAGCAACGAAGGAAGCAAGCCAGAACGGAACACAAGAGGTAGAGTTCCAAAGCCCCCCGATTATGCAACAACCTGCCCCGCCCCCCGGGCCGGACCTGGTTTTCCAACACCCAGCTCCACCACCGGGACCGGATCCTCCGGACCCGGAGGAGAACATGCCGCTCGATTTGGTGCGGAAAAGAAAGCTGAGGCAGCTCGTCGAGATGGGTGACGACACCGGCCCCATGTCGCAAGAGGCCGTGCTGCTCATCCCCCTTCGAAAGAAAAATGATAAATGGGAAGTAGGCTTGTCACCGATGGAAAATGGTAGACAAGGGGGCGTTATGCTGCAAGGCTGGTTGTCATTCTGGGCAAATCCCAAAAATTGCACTTCTGAGGCTGCGGCAGGGATTCTGCAAATGCAATTGGAATCCCGCATTGCAGAAGCCCTACCGCCTGGGGCATAGGCTATGGCTTCGTTTGTAACAGGCCCCACCAAGATCGCACAAAGGGACGTATACATACGCTTCGATCCCACCAAGGAGAATAGCCTGAGATGGCACACCCACAGTCAACTGCTAAACCTGCAGACGGTCAGGATTAGACACAGCGACACTTGGACCGAGCACGACGTTCAAAGAAGCTTATGTGCGCTTCTCAGGATGACGGCGGGGGCCACAGATTGGGAATGGGAACAACTTTCGTGAACCCGTTTGTGACCCGTCTTGGGCTAGGATGCGACTGCATGTCAAGTAAATGGACCCAGTTAAAGCAGTATACGGGAAAGACCGCATTTGGAACCAATGCAAGAGGGCAGCAGACCTGGACTTGTGGTCATTAAATGTGAATGGTCTGGCCTTGAGCAAACCTGAAAAACACAATGCAATATGGGACCTGATGAGAGGGGTGCGGGGTAGAAACTGGCCAAACATAGTATGTGTCCAGGAAACGCACCTGATGGACACTCCAGAACACAACCGCGCTTATAAAATAGTTTGGCCATATAAGGCTTTCAGGGCCCATGCCCCAAAACCAGGGAGTGCCACGGTGGCCATTTGGATCCCCCCCGAATCCCGGGCAGATCCGGTATATTGGGTGATGGATCAGGAGGAAGGCCGATGGGTGTCAATCCTAGTCACCTTGAAACTTAAAATTGTATGCATACTGTGTATCTATGCCCCCAATTTTGTAAATGAAAGGAAAAATTTCTTTGAGAATATCAAATCGCATATTCCGAACGGGGTCCTAGTCATTATAGCGGGGGATTGGAACGCAACCCCAGATGGATAGATGGCGAACACCCTCCCCTGCCGCGTGGTATGTAGAAGAGGATGAGCGGATAATCAGTCAGTTATGCCTATCACTAAAAGTGTTCGACACCTTCCGCAGGCTAAACCCATACACAAGATACTACTCATGCCTACGTAAAACTGGGATGGAGAACCAGACGAGATCCAGGATCGACTTAATTCTGACCTCGGAAGATCTGGAAGGATCTCTGCTTCTCGCAACAATCTTACCAGCCAGCCCCTACCCGGGTCTGGATCACAAAATGTGCACGGTCATTTTATCCTTCCGTAAGAAACTAGATCGCGGTCCAAGATTTTACAAACTTAACACTTCCATCTTACAACAACAAACTTTCCAGAAATATACTACAGACTGTTGGACGTTTCGGTGCACAAAAAAACAGTATATCCAAGACAAAATAGATTGGTTTAATAATGGACTGTTCTATCTGGGTAGAAAATGTCAGGCGTACTCCAAACTTTTAGCAGCCAAGAAGCATCAGCAAGAGATGGAAATTCACCTCGCACAACTCACACGAAACTCAACAGACACAGCAAGGGGAGGACTCAAGAGCACACAATTCACATGAAACTCAGCAGACACAGCAAGGGGAGGATGCAAGTGCACAAACACTGAAACAACAACTTCAGATGTTTGCCACACAACGCTGGGAGGGAGCATGCATCCGAGGGCGACTGACATGACACCAAACGGAGGGGACCATGGATAAAAGATTCTTTAGTATGGCCCGCGTACGCGCACATAGATCTACCATAGAAGCACTTTATGATCCACAAACCGGTCATCACGATATTGTTACCTCCACCCCCCAACGTGTGCAGATAGCAAGATCCTTCTTTAAGGACCTATTCACCTCTC
This sequence comes from Chara braunii, assembly GCA_003427395.1. Taxonomy (NCBI): domain Eukaryota; kingdom Viridiplantae; phylum Streptophyta; class Charophyceae; order Charales; family Characeae; genus Chara; species Chara braunii. The sequence continues at coordinate 79,460 of BFEA01001065.1, forward strand.
GGTGCGCACAAAGAGAGAAAGATATTAGGGAGAAAGAAATCGAAGAATTCTTGAAACCTCTTGAGAAGACCCTGACAGGCCAGCAAAAGAAGATGTAGAATCGCCCCCTGTCCAAGGAAGAAATCTGGACGGCGATGATGCAAATGGATGAGGAGAAGACGCCGCGCATAGATGGGCTCCCTAAATAGTTCTGGGAGACCTTCTAGACTCATATGGCCCCGGACTTGATGAACTTCTATAATCAGGTGTGGGAGACAGGGCACATGGGCGAGCTGGCAGGACAATATTCAAAAAGGGGGACAAGATGGACATTAGGAACTATAGACCAATAACGTTGCTGACGGTGGTGTATAAAATATTAGCGAAAGCCCTGGCAAACCGCCTGATTCCAGTCCTGGACGACATCATTCACCCCACACAGACTGGATTCGTCAAAGAGCGTAGGATCCACGACAATATCCTAGTAGTCAATGAACTCCTCAAACTTACAAGACAAGATAAATAGAACGTGGCTGTGGTCTTCATCGATTTCGAAAAAGCCTATGATCACGTAGACTGACAATTTTTATACAGATGCATGGAAACAATGAACATTGGACCTGTTTTTCGGCGTTGGACCGAGATTTTGCATCATAACGCCACTACGTGTGTCCAAGTCAATGGCAGGGTGGTGCCAGCCTTCCCGCTGCAACGGTCAGTCAGACAAGGGGACCCTCTGGCACCCTTCCTTTTCATGATTGTGATGGAGGCACTGGCAACGAACCTTCACGCCAACAAAGACCTCAGGAAGCTACAAATCTCGGCCATCCCTGACGACGCAATCCCCATCTGTTCGCTGTTCGTAGATGACTTGACAATTATGGTAGATGCCACAACAACGAACATGGACGAGATCAGAAGACTATATGACCGATTCACAGCGATCTCAGACATGATTGTTAATTGGGGAAATAAAACTTTGGGTTGGTGGATTCATCATCAAGGAGTGCGCCTTCGGACCTTCCACAGGTTAAGTGGCTCCCCAAAGAGGCCCCGGTTAGGGTACTTGGAATCATGCTAACAGCACTAGGTAGGCCGACATCGAACGATGAGTGGATACTGAAACCCGCTCTAGAAAAGTTAGCCCACTGGAAGGACCAACACACCTCCCTATTTGGTAGCGTGTTGGCGATTAACAGTGTGGTGTTGGCGGCCCTTTGGTACAAATCAGCAATTTGGGCTCTTAGTAAGGCAGCCATCCGATCTTTGAAGCGTCAGGTAACCACACTGCTGTGGCGAGACAATGGTGAGCTCACGAACGTCATCAACAAGGTAGCTTGGTCATCAGTGCTCCAACCTAAAAACAAAGGGGAGTTGGGGATTCTTGACCCGGAAACACATGTCACAGCAATAATGGTGCAATGGGTTAAGAGGCTACTCTTCACACAACAACTTCCATGGTACGCCCTGGCACTAAAACAGATGGCCAGACTTGCCCCGCAAGCACCATAGGACGTTCACCCACTGACCTGGCTGGAAGCCCGCTTTTGTACTGTGCCACGGCGCACTCAGGGTGACCATGAACCGAATGGAGGAATAATCCGGAAGGACCTGGCCCGGGACAACTTCTGGGCCAGGGTTTTAAGAGCCTGGCGCCAACTCCCTCTTCCTAACAACCCCCCTCCGACTAGGTGGGAGGAAGTGATGCGCCAACCCCTGTTTGGAAACAGGAGGATCACCGATCGATATAGCAGGGTGTTTAGCAGTTTGGTCACCCCCTGGTGTAGCTGGGTTAAAAAAGGTGTTATGCGAATAAAAAACATTTGAAACTCAGAGACGAGGGATTGGAATACAGTGCAGCAACTGAAGGACACACTAAAATACTGTCACAATATTGAGGACAACTTTGAAATGTTCATATTCGGAATTCCCCTGGAATGGGTGCGCATCCTGCGCAAAGGGCCACGACTGGAAGAAGGAGATTGGGTATCTGTACCGGGCGACTCAAAAAGTGTGGGAAATGTGGTGGACGTGCGGTCGTATGGCACTTTGCTTACCCTTTTTCACATAGGCAAGGATAATGTCCTTACCCGATATTCCCCGGATGCGACGAGATGGGGAAAAACCAAGGATCTACAAAGGATTCGTGTGTTACAGGATAAGGATGTATGTATGGATTGCATATCAGCCAAACACCCCATTAGTCGAGCTCCCCTTGGATCTCGAGGAATGGCAGTGGTCACAGCCACGGAAAAGCAGATCTAGGGGGAAGACAAAGCTGCAGAACCTAACAGTGCAGACGATATATCGCCTGTTGCGCTCCAAAGTAAACATTAAGGAAAAGGTAAAGGAAAGATGGAGATCCCAATTAAATGTAGGAACCGAGGTGATCCGTCCTATTCGCTGGTTCACTGCCACCAGAGCCAGGCCAACAAAGATGGCCTCACTGCAGTGGCAGATAGAACATCGTTGCTTACCCACCAACGACTGGTTGATAAATCGTACCCATCTAGAGCAGAGAGGACAAGCTTTACCTTGGCGCAAAGCGTGCCACACTGTCTTCCCCTCCCGCAGAATCCCGGAAACTATAGAACACATATTCATGCAATGTCCGGGTGCAGTCCTCACATGGCGATGGTGGGATAGAATCTGGTCCCGTCTGGACACTGGGTCAAAATGGCCTTCGGACTGGAAAGCCATACTATGCGAGACATGGTCCTCCCCCACAGATAACTCTTACATGTTTAAAACAGGAAGGAGAGCTGTCATGTGGGCCCTCTGGAGGAAACGTTGTATACATGCCATAGAGGGTGCCCGCACGGTGGAGGGAGAGGTGACAGATATGATAAAACAATATGTCCAACAAGAACTAACGGTACAATGGCAAAGAATTAGGAATCAATTGGACTTGTTTCACTCATCCAAAGATATAGTACAAACAATCCAGCAATTCTCAAAAGACTGGTTGGGCAACGAGAACGGGCGCTAGATTGCCTCCGTCTGAAACGGTATTCACCTGTCCGCAGTAGCAAGTGCAGGTCCCAGGGCTCGATCCCTAGACTTAACCTTACCTGTGTACAGTATCTGTGTCGACCCCGAGAGTTGAACCCGTGACCTGTGTATTTGTAACAGTTGGTAGACTGTCGTAGAGTCCGTAGGTAGTAGGGGTTCGATCTGTAGACCTGTTGGGTAGGAGTCTTAGCAAGGTCTAGAAAGTCGTAGCTGTAGCTCCTCCGAAAGGTCAAGGTCGTAGCTGCTACAGTATCGAAAGGCCAATTCCACGGCCTTCCGGAAGGTCCTAGTAGTGGCCTTTCGAAGTTGCCCACGTTTAGGCTGAGGCAAGTGGGCAAGTGATGGATTCGACCCGTGCTGACTCAGCAGTCCCAGTCCCAGTCAGTCCTAGTCCAGTCAAGCAAGTACCGTATGGGACTGTGTGCACCACGGGCATGGGAAAGGGGCAGACCAACGAGATACAGAAGTATAAATCAAGAGGCAGCGCCCAGCCATTCATTCATTCCTGCGTAACAGCGACTTGTGCGAGGTGGTCTGCAGTGAGCCCGAAGACGAAGTGGGCGAGAAGGAGCTTAGCCATAGCGATAGGTTAGCAGCGGCCATAGCCGCCATAGCTGTAGGTAGAGTGTAGCGTGTGTGTGTGTGTATGTGTGTACAGAGTGTCGCTCGTGGGATATCCAGGGTGATCCTGTGAGAGCAAACAGAGAGTTGTACAGGCGCTGAGCCGCCATAGCCATCTAAAGCGAGTTGTATCTGAACTGTGTTCTTGTTTGCCATATCTCTGAGTTCTGAGTGGGCGCTCGTCGCCAGCTTGCTGCGCAACCAGTTTACATGCATGAGAAGTGTGAATGAAAGCGAGTCTGATTTCACGTCAGATGGGAAGGCAGGCCTACCCAGGGCGACCACCAGGGAGAGTTTACAAAGGACTACAATATTTGTTTCAAAGACTGGACAGTGGTGGGCCAGGAGTTCCCACTACGACCATCCACAGAATTTCCCGACCCCTTCCGGCCCCACCAACTAGCAATGGTGGACCTGCAATGGTATGGAACCGACTGTGCAGTTTGAACGAGGGCAGAGCATATAACGGCCTCATAGAGTATTGTCCAAACAAAAGCTGGTCCTGGGTGGAAAAGGGGCGGGGTGGGGAGGGAGGAACTAGTTTGTAGCAGCAGTTATCTGGCGCCTGGTTCAGGGCGAAGAGGTTCTCTTCCTTTTTCCAAACTCCTGTTCAGTCAATCCTCTGGATTCCAGAGTAATCAATGCCGACAGGAGTCTCCGGCATCTTTTTCCTGACATACTCTGAATTTCTTCTGTATATGGGATGCTGGACCCGTTTTCCAGCAGGTGCTGCTCCCCACCAATAGATGGAGCCTCTCCTCAGGTGCTAGTGGTGTCTGCTCTTACCAGCACCACTATCACTGGAAGGGGGATTAAAAAAAAAAAAAGGGCGTTGATCGAGTGCAGCGCTATCCTATACGGCTACTTCTCATATACCGTACTCTAGGTTGGGGGCATTAGGCGTTGATCGAGTGCGGCGCTATCCTATACGGCTAGTTCTCATATATCCTACTTCTGTTTCCAACTCACATGTTCTGAGGTGTGTTTCTCGGTATGACATGCGAATCATGATGAGATGCTGGTCTGAAGTCTGGGCTCATTGCAGGAGTCTTGATTTGATCTGAAGTTCTAAACATACGGTCTTCGTTTTATCTAAAGTTCTAAACATATGAGGTTCTAAATGTATAGTTTTGATCTTATTTATTCTCAGGTTTCGGCTCTGTAAGGAAAAAAGGGTGTGTGCTTCTCAGCCGAAGCCAGGTAATGGCCCTGGTACGTCAAAATTCTTCTGTACAATTTTCATATCAGACTCTGGGCTCGGTTCCCAGCACGTGCTGCTCCCCACGAATAGATTGGAGCCTTGTTCTCAAACAAAATATCTATCTGAACATACATCTTAAACTTCTCTCTTGAGCAAGGATGGATTCATCGTGTGGACATTATGGCCAGCCAATGATACCCCAATATTGTCGCCCGTCAAACACAGGTTCTGTGCAATTTACTGATTTGACAAATGTGACATTACGTTTGTCATGCAAAAGTCAAGGAAGGGGGAGGAGGGGAGGGGGGGAGAGGGGGGGGGCGAGGAAGAGGGAGGAAAGTTGAGGGAGGGGAGAGTTGGAGGGAAGGGGGAATGGAGACTGGATGAATCGTCAAAAAAGACGTGTGTCTGAGAGACAGTCTTCTTGCTTTTCTTTTCTTCTCTTTTCTTTTCCTTTTCCGGTGGTTTGTGGTTGTTTTAATTGCTCTCTCTGTTTGAACTTTGAAGTTTTTGTTACTGGTAGGCGAGGCTGATAGCTGGTGTCAAATAAGTTGGTTGGTTGAGTCACAAACGCACATTCGGTAAGTAATCCCCTTGTGCTCTAAATTCCTTTTTGCCGTGTTTAATCGCAATCCTGAATCGTTGACCGGGTAGCATAGATTGCATGTGCCGTTGCGGATGAAGAAGAGTTTCATACCACTGTCGAGAAAGAACACGTGTCCACGGGCATAGCTTGTGGCAGAGAAGTGGTGAGCAAAAAGACGGATCCTTGATGATGCAACGTTTGCAAACAGTGGCACTTTCAGTTGGAGGAAACGCACGGCCTGGCCCATCCATCAACCAACAAATTGTTATAGTTCTGTAAGTATGAAGAAAAAGGTCATGCTTGTGGTCAATAGCCATTCACTTCCAGAACGTCAATCAAATGATCATAATTATGCCGTCAGTTAGTTTCATTATTACCTGTTCATTCCCGCATGCATTCATTTGTCGATTGTTCATTTGTCCATTCCTTTCTAGTTCTATTTGCTCATTAATCCATTGATTCCATTCATCGGTTACTCTTTCTTTTTCCTTGAAAAAAAAAACAAGCCGAGTGCTCGCCGATTCCTGCGTCCGTTCCTTTGTTGATTGTTGATGTGCATTCCTTTCTTGTTCTCTTTGCTGATTAATCCATTCCTATCCCATTGACAAAGTTGCCAATTACTGGTTTCTTTTCCTCATTTAAACCCACAAGTCGGGGTGCGGCCTCGCCGGGGAAGGAAGAAGAGATGAGGTTCTGAGATATGTCTGTGTTTGTGTTTGTATGTCTTTGCAAATTTTCCTCCTTGCAACATGGATGGGAGGTTAAATTTGAATCCAAATGAGTGCGCCATGACATGGCTCCACACACACACACACACACACACACACACACACACACACACACACACACAAAAAAAAAAGAACATGCCGTGTGGTCACTGTGGTGCCATGGGTGTGCACATCAGGCACCTCACGGAATTTCGTTTTTGCTCTTGATGCAGCCCCCTCTCTCCCTCCCTCCCTCCCTCCCTCCCTCCCTCCCTCTCTCTCTCTCTCTCTCTCTCTCTCTCTCTCTCTCTCTCTCTCTCTCTCTCTCTCTCTCTCTCTTGCCCATGCATGCACTTGCAGTGCGCCCAAAAAAAGAGCCCGTCACAGCAATGCTAGGCAGTACTACGTAGGCTGGGTTTTGATATGTGGCGTGGGTGATGCTATGTGGTTTCCGCATGGACTGGGCTCTCTGGTTTCAGGGGCAGGTTGTACTATGTGGATTGGATGGTACTATGTGGAGCTGTGCGGTATGATGTGGGGTGGGTGGTACGCTGGGTTACGTCGGTGATGGTGTTTGGGCTGGGCTGAATGACACTGCCCCCCCTCACACTTCGCCAAGAAAGGAGAACCGAATACAACCTCCCCCTTGAGAGAAAGAATCCCAAAACTTGGATGCGGTGGAAACCATTCTCCATGTGCACTTGTAATTTTTCTGCCCCTCATTACAACGGAAAACGAGGGGTAGCCTGTCACATTTGATTCAAGGTCATGACCTGTTTACAAACAGTTGCATTTCCATCATTCATCCTGACGGGACAGGTGTGAACTCGTATTAAAGAAAAAGAGGTCCTTCTACTCAAATGCAGCTCGGGGGAAAGGTAGCACCGCAAATTATGAATACCCGTAAAGGCTTAAACCACCAGTACATCTCCCAGCATTTTTCCTCCAACGTGGCTCCATGCATGCCACGTCGGTCAGGATGCACCAACCTCTTTCCTTGGATAACATCCAGGCAAAACAGGACCATGGCGCAAGTCGTTCCGCCTGTGTAAGGACCTGCCAAAACACGTATTGAGAACACAGCTGATTTCTAAGTTTTGCCGCTGGAAAAGCCTGGAATGTATGCCTTGCTTGTGTGGCCCCCCAGGGCACTTCTTTATTTGGGAGGCCCGCAGGGCCAGTACTTACCTGTGGCCTTCATGTCCTCACTTCGATTGCTCGACTTCACTTCTGTCCGAGTTCTCAGTAATTCGGATACAACTCAACCGCCTTATTAGTCTTGATATCCTCAAGGATATGGTCGTTCTAACTCTGTCATTTCGGAACGCTGCCGCCGTGCTCCTTCTTCGGCTGCTGCTCGCTGCTTCTCCTGGCTCCCTGCCAGCCTGCCTTCTTCGCCCGCTCCTCTTAGGTACACTTTCTCTCCATGCCACTTGCCACCCTTCGTTGCTCACACATGTCAAAACCCTTTATGCCATGCAGATTGGTCAAACTGGGCTTCCTCCGCTGTCCACCATCAGCGTTGACCTGATGGTCAACGTTCACCGCGTCACGCTGCCCTCTCATCGGCAGCGGCTATGGTGGTTGTAGCGGAAGCGGTTCTCCAGGAACTGAAACCAATCCCTGCTCCGCTCTGTCGGTGAGCCACACAGCCTGTGACGTGGCGACGGCTAGCGCCTGGTTGATCCTCACCGTGTGGCTCATCTGTATAATCTTCCAGCGGCCGAATCCCCAAGTCCCAGACCTGTCAATGTCATTCTTAACTCGCCACCATCCACAAAATATCCAATGCCGCTCCTCTTGATTGACGCTCAGTGCCCAACCTACCACTACTCAGAATCTATTCTAGCCTACTACTAATGACGATGCAACAAGGAATCACGTCCAGCTAAGACCAATGTACAGACTACCGCTGCAGGGTTGTCACACAGGGATCCCCGGGGACCGAGCCAGGGTTGGGGTTTGGCCCCGGGACCCCCCGCGCGGGGATCCCTGACCCCC
>BFEA01001065.1:94079-107336 GCA_003427395.1 Chara braunii
CTCAATAATAATAATAACAATGAATGGATGAACCAGAATCAATGTCCGAAGTTCCCCCTTACTGCTGACTCAACTCACAASAACAACAACAACAAGAAAGTCCACCATGGCCATGGCTTCCCTCCTTCATCCTCCTCTCTCATGCATAGGCCATGGCGGACTACCAGGAGGCAGCTATGATGCTGCGCTGATGTCCCAAGACAACCCAAAGCAGCTATGCCGCTGCTTGACTTGGTCCGCTATGCCTGACTCTGCCTTGAGCTGCTCTGGTGCAGCGCTATCCCAACTGGGGCCTTCCTGATGCAGCGCCCAACAAGGTGATGAAGACGGTGTCCACCATAGCCAGGTAAGTGCCCTACCACTCCTACCATGCCCCCTTCTTCCTCCTACTCAAGCTGGGGTGCTCGCCATAGCCAGGCTGAGCCCCAGCGGACCTTCACCTCCAAGCAGCGCTGCTTCAGTCCAGCGCTGTGCTCCAGCAGCATGTCGCCAATCCTTGCATACCGCAAATGAGGAAGAGCTCTCCGCTCTTCCTGAAGATATAGCGGCCTACCGGCCTCCTGGGCGGTGACTTCCTAGGCCAAGCGGCCTCCCAGCAACCGGTACCTCCTCCCTTTTGGAGGGAAACATCATTGCAGGCTCTGTTATTGTCCGCACAGGCCCTAGACCGGGCTACTTGGACTGGTACCGGCCTACCTCCAACCTACCGCTACTGGGCCTCTAAAAATGCCAACTTTTTGTCTTCTTCTGCTCGGCCTACCTGCTACTTGAGTGTTTTTCCCCAGCTGCTCTAAGTGCCGTGGGCCTACTCCCCGCTACCGGCGTGTTTACCCCCCTGCAACCCTTCAAAGTCACGGCCACAGGTAAGTACCGGCCCGGTGGGCCTTGCAACCAACTAGTACCCTTGCGGGTCACACACACATACCCAACCAGCAAGCACTCAGACAGGCATGCAAACCAGCAGGCACGCACACACACACAACCGGCAAGCACTCAGGCAGGCATGCAAACCAGCAGGCACGCATACACACAGACTTGGGACCACAGCAGAATGCGGGAATCACAGCAAGGCATTCATTCCATTGGCAAATCCCAGAAATCAGCAGTGTTCCCAGTCTGTGTTTTTGGCGGGTCATTACATTACTCCCCTCTCGAGAGCGAGGTCCCTTCGAGCGACTCAGTCAGAGTCGGTACAGAACCCATCGTAGGAGTACATCAGAAAGAGAGACTTGGTCAATCCATGAAAAGTCGTTGTTGCTACGAACTTAGCGGTCTGCCCCTCGGTGATCTGTCTTTCGTAAGCGTTCACAACACGGGGAGCACTTTTTAGCATTTCTTTCCGGTCGATCCAGAAGAATTCAGTCAATGGGTGATAGAGGAAGTGAACCTTATTATGTCTGTTCCTCCCTCTGCCCTCGTGAGATACGATTTTGTCTATCTCATGGCCGCCGTCGATAGGGCGAGGTATCATAGGATCTCGGAAGGGAAACGTCTCATCATCAATGTGTGGGAACAGTTTGGACGCATGAAAGACCGGATACGTGCGCAGATGAGGACGCACGTCAATCACAAATGAAGGACCAAAATCATCCCCGACTACCTTCAGAATCTGCCAAGGGCCGCAGTATAATGGAAGAAGCTTCCGTGAGATGCCCTTTTCGTCAGAAAACTCAGACATTTTGACCCAAACGTAATCCCCAACTTTGAATTTTTTCTTCTTTGCGCAGCTTGTTGGCATGTTTGATCATGGCATGCTGACGCTTGTTCATGACTGCAGTAACAGTTTTGAGCAAGCGTGCGTACTTGGCATTATAGCCAGGCATGCCGGGCATCAGACCAGGTGACCGCTCGGGGAACAGATAGGAGAGGGGATTGCGCATCGACCATCCATACTGCAACTGGTTTGGGGTCACACCAGTTGCAGAGTGAATGGAGTTGTTGTACAACCCCTTCACTTTGTGTAATTCCTTGTCCCGCGTGTTCTGATCTAGAACAATCAGTGCGCGTAGCAGTTGGATGACGGTCTGGCTGATCTCCTCGGCCAATCCGTTGGCTTCGGGGTGTCGACCAGAAGTCCTGTTCAGTTTGATGTCATAGATCTGAGACGTGAAGTCTTTCCAATCTTTGCTGATGAATCTGGTGTCCCGATTGCTCACAATGGTTTTCGGGACGCCGGACTGCAGAATGTACTGCTGATGGAATTCCTCGATGACAAGTTCAATCGGGGCATGAGGAGGGAGAGGAATCAAGTTCAGAAATTTGGAGAAGCGGTCCACAATGACCATGACTTGTGAATTCCCAGCCTCACTCACCTTTCCCATGTCCGTGAAGTTGATGGAAATCGACTCACCGGGTCCATCAGGAATGGGGAGAGGTCTCAGTAGGCCATAAGGCTTATGCCTGTGGACCTTGATTTTTTGACATACCTGACATTCAGCAATGAATTTCTGAGCAGATCCCTTCATTCCTGGCCAATCAAATTGCTGCAGAAGACTTCCATAAGTTTTCTCAAAGCCAAAATGTCCACCCCGACCATGCACTAAATCCAAGAAATGAGTTCGGAGAGGCGCATGGTTGGGTACACACAAACGATCGAACTTTCCATACCGGCGGAACACAAGACCCTCGCATTCGTGAAAATCAGGCTGACTGTTAGGGTCGGCCTTGAGCTGCTCAAGGATGGGATTGAGGTCCGGATCCTTGGCGGTGTGTTCAATCAGATCCTCCTTCAGTTTCCTTCGGAGGTCGTATGAACCCACAAGGCAAGTCAAATACTCGGGATGGCGTGACAAAGCATCAGCGACACGGTTATAACAGCCTTTCTTATGTTTCAACTCAAAATTGTAGACATCAATGTCATGCAACCAGCGGGTCGATGTAGGAGAGAGTTCAAATTGTGTCTGAATCCACTGCAAGGTCTGATGATCAGAGTAGACCTTGAAGTGGCGACCCAAGAGGTAGTGCTTCCAATGTGCGAGGGCTTCGCGCAGGGCGTAAAGCTCACGCATATACGTGGAAGTAGCTACCTTGTGGCTGGGCATGCGTTTGCTGTAATACTCGAGCGGACGCAGGCCATCACCATCGTCTTGTTGCAGCACTGCACCAATCCCGAACTGGCTCGCATCCGTAGTAACTACGAACGTGAGGTTGGGGTCTGCAATGCGAAGCACATGATGACTCACTAATGCCTCTTTCAAGGCTTGGAACGCAGACTCACACTTCTCACACCATGCATAGGTAACATTCTTGCTGGTTAGTCTTGAGAGCGGGTGAGCAATTGTAGAAAATCTGGGTACAAATTTCCGGTAATAAGAAGCCAAACCGAGAAAAGAACGCAGTTCGCGTACGTTCGCCGGTTGAGGCCAGTTTTGAATGACCTCAACCTTGGTTGCCTCCGGCTCAAGGCCGTTTGCAGACAACCGGTGCCCAAGATAGCTGACACTGTCCCTGGCAAACTCAGATTTTTCTAAGTTGAGGTGCAGTTGAGCGTCTTTGAGGACTTGCAAAACCTCCTCAAGATGCTTGACGTGCTCATCCATGGACTTGCTGAAAATCAGAATGTCGTCAAGGTACACAACCACAAACTTGTTAAGCTGATGGCGGAGTACCTTGTCCATGAGGCACTGAAATGTGGCTGGCGCATTCGTCAGTCCGAAGGGCATAACGATGAACTCGTACAGCCCATCGCGTGTCTTGAACGCAGTTTTGTGTTGGTCGCTCGGATCAACTTCAATCTGGTGGTAGCCAGACTTGAGGGTGATCTTGGAGAAAACCTTGCACCCACCTACCGCATCTAGCAGATCATCAATGCGAGGCAAAGGATACGCATTCTTTCGGGTGATTCGATTCAGGCCACGATAATCAATACACATCTGGAGTTTGCCTCCTTTCTTTGGTACAAACAAAACAGGTGCGCCAAACTCAGACTCGCTAGGCCTAATCCATCCACAATCAATCATGTCATCGATTTGTCTCCGCAGCTCCTCCAACTCGCCTTGTCCCATACGGTAGACGCAGCCCTTTGGAGGAACACTCCCTTCTACTATCTCGATCTTGTGTTTGACTGGACGCTCGGGTACTCCGCGAGGTTCAGCCAAAACTTCAGGAAATCGATCTAATAGAAGGCGAATGTTCGCTGGGATTTCCGGTGGCGGATCATCCTCGTCAGGGGAGAGAAAATCAGATCGAGAATTTACGGTAATCACAACCGGTTTCGAAGTATTTGGATCAGAAATAGATTGATCATTTACAGTAGAAGTAGGTGGAATAGAAGTAGAAGTAGTAGAGGTAGAGTTACCTTCAGAGGTAGAAAATGCAGCATGGAGAGGCTTTACAAGAGCTATATGTACAAACTTAGCTTCCTTGCGCCTGCGCACTGACCTACAAAATTTGTTAGCACTGAGAAGGGTCACAGGGGACTCGCGCGTCTCATCTAATAAGACAGTACGCTCGTTCCCCTTGGCGTCAAGTTCCACGAACTGGTTGTCTGCCCACGTGGTCCTTAGGCAATGAGCCTTTCGCCAGCCCAAGCCAATGACCGCGTCGAAAGGACACTTGTCCAGGACGTAAAAATTCAGCTCATGTGTGACAGTGCGATCTTTGTCAAAGGTGATGCGCACACCTTTGACAGCATGAGTGGAAGTGACAACCTCTTGGTTGCCCACCTGAGTCCGGCAAGGGTTCTGCAGTTCCACTTGCTTCATACCCAGGCCCGCCTTACGAATCACGTTCGGAGAGTAGAAATTAGTGGTCGAACCACTGTCAATCAGCACACGGATGTATCGGCGGTTAATGAGTAGTTTAAAGAAAGTCAGTTCCACGCTCCCTTGAACATGGCGTTGCTGGTTGAGCCGCAGCCAATGCTCCATGTGGGCGTGGAGGTCCACCTCTTTAGACTCCTCCCAAGGCTCAGCGTATAACACTTGGACTGCATCAGCCTTGGATTCAGCATTAGTTTGGGCTTCAAGAGCACGCTGCTGATCAGATCCAGGCTCCTCGGAAGGGCCTGCAACTGACTGCCCAGCTTCCCTTGCTGTAGGGAGTACTGATGACTCCTCTACGCCCCTTGCCTGTTTCCCTGAAGACGATAGCAATCCTGCACAGCATGCCCAGGCTTTGAACAATGCAAGCATACGCGCAGTTTGGACCTTCTTTCCCATTCTTTTTGGCTGATGAGGAGGGCTTCCCAAGGCTTGGTAGAAGCGTCCTCCGGCTTCTCATGGATCTTAGCATTTTTGGGAAGGTGTAAGACAGTTCCCTTACCTGAACCACGGTTAGGCCCCTTATTTGAAGCAGTCTTTCTGAATGCATTAAGTTTCTCATCATCATTTCTTTCACACTCAATGACTAATGTGGAACAGCCCGTATCGGAGTCCGGTTCTAGATCGTCATCTAGATACAGATCATCCGCATAGGACTGATCGTCAGCCTCCCGATGTTCATGCAGTGCAAGCTGGTTGCTGCTTCCAAACCGCTTGCGTTGTGGTTTCCCACCTGCAGCGGGCGCCTTCTTGCGCCTGGCGAGGTCCTTGGCCTCTAGGTCGACTAGGTCCTTCATGAGCTCTCGCCAGGTGGCATGGTCCGGAGTGGTGAACAGACTAGTCAAGTGTTGTTCCAAAGCCTGCATGGATGACCTCCATGTTTGGCCCTTGAGGGCCTCAAGCTTCAGCCTAACCTTGAGCGCAACATGTTTACAGGTCAAGGAGAAGATCCTCAAGAACGCGGACAGGGGTGACCTTCAGCCAGTCAGTCAGGTCTATGCGTGCATAGCCTGCAGCAACAACTTGAAGCTCAATGTGGTTTCGTATGGATGGCTCGGTATTAGTTCCCATGATGATACTTCGGTCCTCTTGCGGTGTCCGCATGACCTCGAAGTACGACCGCATGGAACTAATCCAAGAGGTGATGTCTGCCTTCCCCTCGTACTTGGACGGCAGCGTGGCCGCCCGCTTGTCCACCATGGGACCGCTGTACTGAACGCCAGTAAGGACTGTGGCGTTTTGGGTTGAAGTCCCTGCATTCGGGACCGTGACCACGCAGAACTGCGGATGCTGCCGCTCGAGGAGCTGGCGCCAGTTCCTGCGCTTGTCACAGTTCCGCTTGCCCTTGGCACGAGGGCTGTGTTGGCTTTAGAGGTTGGGATTATAGCAGATCGAGGGTTAGGAGGGCGGGAGGCAGACAACTGGGACTGTTCAAGGCTAATTACTTCAGCCTGCAGCTCTTCGTTCCGCTGCTCAAGTGCTGTCATACGAGACTCAAGGTTTTCCAAGGTCCGTAGTCGAACCAGGGCTGCTACAGCAGCAGCTAGTTCCTCCTGGAACCGGTCAGCATTGGCTTCCGGGATCCGAAGGAGAGCCACCTGATCAGCAATGTCGGCGGCTCTAGCTGCTGCCGCTGCCGCTGCCTCCCTTTCCCTCTGCACGACATCATCATATAGTTTTTGAAAGAATGGTTTCTGGCTCTCGTCTGCTGCGTCCAGCATGGCCTGCCATTGGTCAGATGTGATGACCGCCATGCTGGAGGAAGGGGTGTCAGTAGAACTCTCAAGAGGGGTCCGCTCTCTCCTTACGTTTGGACGAACACTCCTCTTGCCCCTCCTCACACTCTCAAACATAACACCTTCTCTCTCTCTTTCTTCCCTTTTCGCTGTCTGCGCACGCGTCTCAATACTGGACATAGATATTTCAGATGAAAGAAACAAACTGAAAACCACTCAGAGAGGAAGGTAGAACTCCTAGCCGGAGTGGCAAATCATTTTGACTTAGAGCGTGGCACGCAGCAGAAGAAAAAAAATAAAAATAAAAAAAAATAAAAAAACAGCAGAGAGGTCTGATTTATAGAACGGCCCGATCAGATCAGTTGGAGATCCCCTCTTGTCTAACCTGACAGGGGACATGCATCACAATAAATCAGACAAAGAAGACTAATCTGCAGCAATGGAGATTTAGAGGGGTGCAGATGGTCGTCGAGTCAGACGCGGGGCAGTATGTGCTTACATGCGGTAAGGCCAGTCAAGATCCCCTTGAAAGGACTGCCCTTGTTGTCTGTATGTCCCCCAAATCCAGCACAGCAAAGCAATGCACTGGCGGCAACAGAGCTGGGCCCAAAAGGTCCTGTCCCGTTGGGCCTGGTCCCACTGGGTCCCGAGTGGTCCCAAGTAGGTCGTGGACCAGGTCTAACGAGACAGGGGTACCAAGTCAATCCCAAACTGTCTCTACCGTACTGAAAAGGAAAAGACAACTTTCAGCAAGAACTTGCCCCTACAGCCGTTCAGAATTGAAAAGACAATGCACTGTAGAAAGATATGTCATTTAGCACAGATACATCATCCATCCATCCATCAGGTGAGAAAGCAATCCACATGCTCACACACACAACCAAGACCGCAGAGAAGAGGAAGAGAACCCAGCACACCCCCAACAGGCCATGAAGCACCAAGCAACCTCCCACGAGCTTACCCAGGTCACACGACACTTACCTGTGAGGCCCGGCCTCCAAAGATGGATAACGAGTCACTCCCCTCTCATATAAGTCCTCCTGACCCCTAGCTACCACTACACGAAGTGTCCTAGCATGACTAAGAGGGCCTTCCTACACCCCTGTTGCAAAGCCGGATCCCTTGTCGATGCCTCAAGACCAAAGTAGCAACTTGCAGCAATCCGATGCAGATATGGCAGCCTCCGATCAAGTCTCCCTCTTGAGGGGAAGCCCAAAAGTCACTCAATGTCTTCCTGAAGTCCAGATTCCAGGTGCGAGTACCTCTCACTCTCTACTCCCTCTCACTTACTCCAAACAGCCTCCTTTGTGTCTCGCCACCTCATACATTCACTCAAGCAACCTGGTTGGGTCCAATGTCGACCCTACATGACCTAACCAGGTGGGGGCAGCATCCCCATACCTCGCTGCCCCACTTAACCCTAACTTGCAACCCTAATCCGAGATTAGGTTAGCCCTAACCTAATTCGGAATTAGGGTTAGGGTGACTAACACCTCTCGCCAGCAAGTAAGTCCGCTCCGATACCAATTGTTACAATCCTGGTCATTTCCCAAGTGCAAATTCACAATGAAAGACAATGCCACCCAATTGCGAAAGAAATGAACGCACTTGCAAAGAGATAAAGACTAGAGGAGAGGTAAAGAAGAAGAAGAAGAAGAAGAAGTACACCAGCAAGACCAATGACAATTCCCCCTTCTCTCTCCACCTTCCTCCTTCCTCCTCCTCTTTACCAATCTTATTCTTCTCTCAATAATAATAATAACAATGAATGGATGAACCAGAATCAATGTCCGAAGTTCCCCCTTACTGCTGACTCAACTCACAACAACAACAACAAGAAAGTCCACCATGGCCATGGCTTCCCTCCTTCATTCTCCTCTCTCATGCATAGGCCATGGCGGACTACCCGAGAGGCAGCTATGATGCTGCGCTGATGTCCCAAGACAACCCAAAGCAGCTATGCTGCTGCTTGACTTGGTCCGCTATGCCTGACTCTGCCTTGAGCTGCTCTGGTGCAGCGCTACCCCAACTGGGGCCTTCCAGATGCAGCGTCGAACAAGGTGATGAAGACGGTGCCACCATAGCCAGGTAAGTGCCCTACCACTCCTACCATGCCCCCTTCTTCCTCCTCCTCAAGCTGGGGTGC
Source organism: Chara braunii (assembly GCA_003427395.1). Lineage (NCBI taxonomy): Eukaryota > Viridiplantae > Streptophyta > Charophyceae > Charales > Characeae > Chara > Chara braunii. Next base: position 102,722 of record BFEA01001065.1, read on the forward strand.
TCGCCATAGCCAGGCTGAGCCCCAGCGGACCTTCACCTCCAAGCAGCGCTGCTTCAGTCCAGCGCTGCGCTCCAGCAGCATGTCGCCAATCCTTGCATACCGCAAACGAGGAAGAGCTCTCCACTCTTCCTGAAGATATAGCGGCCTACCGGCCTCCTGGGCGGTGACTTCCTAGGCCAAGCGGCCTCCCAGCAACCGGTACCTCCTCCCTTTTGGAGGGAAACATCATTGCAGGCTCTGTTATTGTCCGCACAGGCCCTAGACCCGGGCTACTTGGACTGGTACCGGCCTACCTCTAACCTACCGCTACAGGGCCTCTAAGAATGCCAACTTTTTGTCTTCTTCTGCTCGGCCTACCTGCTACTTGAGTGTTTTTCCCCAGCTGCTCTAAGTGTCGTGGGCCTACTCCTCGCTACCGGCGTGTTTACCCCCCTGCAACCCTTCAAAGTCACGGCCACAGGTAAGTACCAACCGGGTGGGCCTTGCAACCAACAAGTACCCTTGCGGATCACACACACATACCCAACCAGCAAGCACTCAGACAGGCATGCAAACCAGCAGGCACGCAAACACACACAACCGGCAAGCACTCAGACAGGCATGCAAACCAGCAGGCACACATACACACAGACTTGGGACCACAGCAGAATGCGGGAATCACAGCAAGGCATTCATTCCATTGGCAAATCCCAGAAATCAGCAGTGTTCCCAGTCAGTGTTTTTGGCGGGTTATTACACCTGTGTTGTTTATAAGCACACCTTCCGACGCAACATGCTGCGACGCGGTCGTACAAGCCACGCGATAGAAACACAACACACACAGACACTCGCGCGTGCACACATACACACACACGCACACACACACACAAACACCCCCACACACACCCGCGCGCACACACAAATGCACACACATTCTCTTTCTCTCTCTCTCTCTCTCTCTCTCTCTCTCTCTCTCTCTCTCTCACAGTCGCTCGGTCACTTGCTTGCGCACGGGCGCAAAGAGAGAGAAGGAGAGAGGAAGAGGGTGTGCACACACGGCCGTGTGTGTGTGTGTGTGCTTTTTTTATTTTATTTTAAAGCAATCAATCAATCAATCAACCAAGTTGAACCAACCAATCAATAATCAATCAATCAATCAATCAATCAATCAACCAATCAATAATCACTTTGTATTTTTTTTTTTAATGGCACCGACCCAAAGAAAAAAAGAAGTTTTTATTTTTTTATTTTTTTTGTTGGGGCCAGGGGGGGGGGGGGTACCCCTCTACTCCAGCAACCCCCCCCGCCGTCGGATTTTGAAGGCCCCCCTGCGAAGGCCCTGGAAGGGGTACGTACTGTCGTACATACGACCTATACATCGGCCAAGGGCTGTACATATGGCCCCTCCGGACGTAGGGGCGTGCCGTATCCTTACTACAGGCAGACGTAGCGCTACGCTTCTCTCCAGTTCACTCCACTCTTCTCCACTCCACTGCCTCCACTCCACTCCACTCCACTCCACATCACTTCAATCTTCTCTACTTTACTCCACTCCACACCACGCCACTCGACTCTAATCCACTCCACTCGACTCCACTCTACTCTACTCCACTCCACTCGATTCTACTCTAGTCCACTCTACTCAACTCCACTTTACTGCACTCTAATCTACTCCACTTCATTCTACTCCACTCCACTCTACTCTACTCCACTCCACTATCCTCCACTCCACTCCACTCTATTCCACTCAACTCCACTCCGCTCCACTCGACTCGACTACACTCTACTCTACTCCACTACACTCCACTCCACTTCACTCCACTGTACTCCACTCCACTCTACTATATTCCACTCTACTCCACTCTACTCGACTCTACTCCACTCCACTCTACTCCACTCGACTCTACTCTACTCTACTCTACTCTACTCTACTCTCTTTCACTTTAAGCTTCCCTACTCTTCTCTGCTCTACTCTTCTCTACTCCGCTTCCCTATGCTACTCTTCACTACACTTCTCTACCATACGATTCCCTGCTCTGCTCTTCTCTGCTCTTCTCTTCTCTGCTCTTCTCTTCTCTTCTCTGTTTTGCTCTACTCTGCTCTACACAACTCTCCTCTACTCTGTTATGATATGCTTTTCTCTGATCTACACTTCTCCATTCTGCTCTGCTCTACTCTACTCCGCTGTACAATACTCCACTCTGCTCTCCTCTACTCCACTCTCCTCTACTCCACTCTCCTCCACTCTCCTCCATTACTCCACTCTCCACCACTCTCCTCCACTCTCCTCCACTCTCCTCCACTCTCCACTCTCCTCCACTCTCCTCCACTCTCCTCCACTCCACTCCGCTACACTCTACTCCATTCCACTCCACTCTACTCCACTCTACTCCACTCCATTCTATCTACTCTACTCTCCTCCACTCCACTTTGCTCCTCTCCACTTTGCTCCTCTCCACTTTTCTACACTCTACTCCACTCCACTCTGCTCTACTCCACTCTCCTCCACTCCACTCCACTCCTCCACTCTACTCTCCTCCACTCCCCTCCACTCCCCTCCACTCCATTCCACTCCACTCCATTCCACTGAACTCCACTCCGGTTCACTGTACTCTACTCTACTCTACTCTACTCCAATTTACTCTAATCTACTCCACTCGACTCTACTCTACTCCACCCTACTCTAATCTATTCCACTCGGCTCTACTCTACTCGACTTTGCTCTACTCTACACTACTCTCCTTCACTTTATGCTACTTTACTCTACTCTACTTTGCTTTACGCTACTCCATTCTACTCTAAATTACTCTGCTCTGCTCTACTGCTCCTCACTAGTCCAGTCTGCTTTGTTCTACTCCACTCTCCTCCACTCCACTCTCCTCCACTCCACTCTCCTCCCCTTCGCTTTACTCGACTCCACTCCACTCTACTCCACTCCACTCCACTCCACTCTATTCCACTCTACTCCACTCTACTCCATTCCACTCCACTCTACTCCACTCCACTCCACTCCACTCAACTCTACACCACTCCACTTTACTCCACTCTACTCCACTCCACTCCACTTCACTCCATTCCACTTCACTCTACTCTATTCTCATCCACTCTACGCCTCCCTATTCTTCTCTATTCTACTCTTCTCTACTCTTATTTTCTCTACGATTCTCTTCCTTATGCTTCTCTCCACTCCACTCCACTCCACTTTCCTCCACTCCATTATCTTGCATTCCACTCCACTCGACTATACTCTATGCTACTCTCCTCCACTCAACCCATCCCTACTGAACGCATCCCTACTCTTCTGAGTTTTCTCTACTCTACTCATCTCTTCCCTACGCTTCTGTTTCCTATCCTTTCTCTACTATACAGTTCCCTATGCTTCATTTCCGTACGCGTCTCTACTCCACACTTCCCTGCTCTACGATGCCCTGCATTGATCTTCTCTTCTCTGGTCTGGTTTGCTCTACACTACTCAACTCTACTCTGCTCTACATTCCTCCACTCTCCTCTGCTCTACTCCACTCTCCTCCACTCAACTCTCCTCCATTACACTCTCCTCCACTCCACTCCCCTCCACTCCACGTCACTCCTCTCCACTCCAATCCACTCTACTTCACCCCACTTCACTCTACCCTACTCTACTCTCCTCCACTCCACTCTCCTCCACTCTACTTCACTTCACTCCACTCCACTCTACTCCACTCCACTCCACTCTACTCCACTCCACTCCACTCAACTCCACTCCACTCAACTTCACTCCTCACCACTCCCCTCCAAGCTACTCTACTCTACTCCACTCGACTCTACTTACTTGACTCTACTCGACTATACTCTACTTTACTCTACTGAACTCTATATTATGTTACTCTACTTTACTCTACTCTATTCTACTCTAAACTACTGTGCCCTGCTCTCCTCCACTCTACTTTTCACTACTTTGGTCTGCTCCACTCCACTCCACTCCACTCTCACTTCACTCCACTCCACTCTACTCCACTCCACTCCACTCCACTCGACTTCACTCCACCCCACCCACTCCTCAACTCTACTGTACTCCACTTGACTCTACTCTACTCGACTTGACTCGATTGACTCGACTCGACTCGACTCGACTCGACTCGACTCTACTCGACTCGACTCGACTTGACTCGACTCGACTCGACTCGACTCGACTCGACTCGACACTACGCTACTCTACTCTACGCTACCCTACTCTACACTACGCTACTCTCGACTCGACACTACGCTACTCTACTCTACGCTACCCTACTTTACTCTGTTTTGCTTTATTCTACTCTATTTTACCTTAAACTACTCTGCTCTTCAGTACTCCAATTTGCTCTGCTCTACTCCTCTCTCCTCCACTCTCCTCCACTCCACTCCACTTGACTCCACTCGACTCCACTCCACTCCACTTCCATTCCACTCAACTCTACTCCACCCCACTCTACTCCACGCTCTTCTTCACTCTACTCTCCTTCATTCCACCCTGCTTCACTTGACTCTGCTCCACTCCACTCCATTCCACTCCGCTCCACTTCCTCCATTCTACACCATTCTACTCCACTCGACTCTACTCAGCTCTACTCTATGCTACTCAATGCTACGCTACTCTACTTTGCGCTACTCTACTCTA
>BFEA01001065.1:113521-131348 GCA_003427395.1 Chara braunii
CCGAATTCCTTACCAAATTTGAAATAAAAATAAAATACGGAAAAAATACTAATAATAAAAATAAATAAAAATAAAGAGAGAATTACACTGAGTGAGTGCGCGAGCATGTTTTCGAAACCGCCATCTTTGGCGATTTTTCATTTTTTTTTGGCATAGCTAAATGCCCTGAAAATTTACAGATGTGTACTTCACATAATACAAAACCCACTAAAAAAGTTTCAAAAAATAATAAAATTGTGTAGACCCCGAACTAAAGTGAAAACAAAAAGTAAAAAGTGAAAAAATACATGGGCGAGCACGTTTTGACACCGCCATCTTTGGCGATTTTTAATTCTCATTTGGCTTAGCCAAATGACTTGAAAATTTACAGGCATGTACCTCACTTCATAGAGAACTCACAGAAAAACATTCAGAAAAAAATTATTATTTTTATGCCCCGAAATAGTTTTTGGCGGGGGCCGAACGCCCGTACGTACGGAGGTCTGCCCGGGGACCTCTGTACGTACGGGCTGGTGACCCTGTATATATATATATATCGTCACAAACAGAACTGCCCGGTAAAACCGTAGGCAGAGAGAGAGAAGAGGACAACAAACGAGGGGCTGTGACAATATATATATTTGGTTTTCTGCACTCTCCCAGAGGACCCTAAATCCGGGCTTATTTCTTTGTTTGCGAGTTGTCTGTCAAGGGGGGGCATAAATTCGTTTTAAGCGGGCTAAAGGGGTTTAAAGGGGGGTGCCTTTGTGTGATTCTGTTAGTTTCTTTTTTATCTCCGATTCTGTGAGGAATTATAATGTGACCCTCAGCCAAAAGCCGTTTGTATTTCAATTCTACACAACGTTTTCTTTTCAGTTTTTTTTGTTTTTTTTGTGTGTGTGTGTGTGTGTTTTGCGCTGGGGCTGCCCGGAAACCTGCCCGGGGGGTCATGCCCGACCGGGCACCCGGCCATGTACCGCGGGCAGAAGTTGGGTGCAAGGGTGCCCGGAAAAACAGCCTAGTTTTTATGTAAGTATGTAGTTCGTTTTCTTGATTTTTCCTTGTGTCTGTGAGAGCACCTTTAAGAAGTGCCAAACAGTCGATGATAGGACTCTTGGGGAGGCCGCTCTCTTTGTGATGTATGTGGTGCATATGGTCTGTGGGTGATGGTAAATGTCCTGGGTCAGAGGGTGGTGGAAACCATCCGTCTGAGGGGTTCTTCTTGTCGTGTGAGTAGTTCTTGGATGGGTCTGCTCTGTGTGGGATGTATGGACTGCCTTGTCTATGCTCCATGGCTGCCTTGCCCCTCCCACTTGCTCCTCATGTCGTTCTTTGCAGCTTGTGTGTTGCTGTGTAATTTGGCTGCACTGGTGGTTTTGCCTTGTGCTTCGCTGCGCTGTTGCCTTGCTGCCCATCCACGTGCTTTGTCTTCCCGTGCAGTTTGCTCATGTTACGTGCAGTTTTGCTGCTACTGCAGTGCCGCTACAGTGCTTTGCTATGCTGTTGCTTTGATGCCAGTCCGTTTGTGCTGTCATTCCACGCAGTTAGCATTGACGTTTTAGCAGTAAGGTTGCCTGGTGCTTTGCTGAGTCGTTGCCTGCTGTTATGTTCCGCTCGTGATGTTGCATGCTGGTAGCTGCCTAGTGTTGTTTGTCTTCCCACCTGCCTACCCCATGCCTTCCAGCCTACGTTCTCTGCTGTTGCTTTCCATCCAATGCCTTATTGCTTCGTGACTTTTGCCTCGCCATTTTTTTTCTTGATGTTTGCCTTGTCGCTGTTTCGCTTGGTTTTTGCCTTATGTTTTTTTTTTTTTTTGCCATTATGTGCATTTATTTAACGGGCATGCCTAGCTCGGGATCCTTTTGACGTGTTGTCTATAAGCACACCTCTTGATGCAACATGCCGTGGCATGGTCACAAAAGTCTTGTATCATAGGAACACACACACACTAACACTACTTCAACCTCCTGATGAGTCAGTGAAATTCCTATGAAGCATTCTGGCATAGTCATGCTTTTTTGCGAAGTTATGCACAGCAAACATGACAACACCCACATACACACAAAAACAAGAAAAAAAAATTAATGACAACACACCCATACACACAAAGAAAGGGAAAAACTAACCTTGGTTCGTTGTGCACCAACGAGACATCTCCAAAGTAATCTCCAGGTCCAAGCATTCCAACTTGTTTTGTCACTCCGACAGGGGTAGTTACTTTCACAAGTACACTAACAAAACACAGCACCAATTGCAATATAAAAGGGCGGGAGAATGAGTGAGCTGTCGGCTACCAATGTAGTAGCTACGAAGTACACATACTAGGTATAGTACATAAGGACAAGTTCCAACGAACCCTCACGCAGCAAGCGGACATGTCGAAAGCATATCAACTCTGTTTTGCACGTCTAGTCAGGATAGTAACTTTAACAAGTACACTAACACAACAAATCCATATTTCAACAAACGAGGAGGGGGGGGAGCGGGGTGGTGAATAGGTGTGATTCAGAGACTCCTACATTTGCCAGGGTACCAATATCGTAGGTACCAAGTATATATATATATCGTACACACTACGTAGTACATAATACATATACATGTCCTACAAAATCCAAATACTACATAGTTCTATCACATACTACGAACACTAGATAGTTCTATTACATGGTACGAACATTACATCGTTCTACCACAGAGTATGGCTATGAGACTCCTTGTGTGGAACTTTTTGGAGGGATGAATGAGAGGTGTGGGAAAGGGGAGGGGGTCAAGTGAAAAAATAGTGAAGGCATCTAACTGATGGTTAGAAACAATTTTCAAATGAGGTCAATCATTCATCATGCATAAACTGGCTTAAGAAACTAGAGGGGGGATGAACTTAGAAAGTTAGCAGTGGATTGTTTCATTTATGTAGTATGAAATATGTAGTACTTCGTATGTAAAATGTCCATACGTTTTTGACAGAACAATGCAATCTTCATACCATGTGATAGAACTATGTTCGAACACTCTTAGAAAGTTAGCAGTGAATTGTTTCCTTTATGTATTGTAGAATATGTAGTACTTTGTAAAGTAAAATGTTTATACTTTGTGATATAAGGATGTAATATTCGTATCATGTGATAGAACTATGAGACCCTATGTGTGGAACTTGTGGGGCAATGAATGAGAGGTATGGGAAAGGAGTGAGGGGCACGTTAAGAAATTAGTGAAGACATAATAGAAGATTAGGAACAATTTTCAGATGAGATCAATCATTCAAAACTTAGTGAAGACATAATAGAAGATTGGGAACAATTTTGAGATGAGATCAATCATTCATCATTTATCAACTTGCTTAAGAAAGTCGGAAGGGAGGGGTTGTGCACTTAGAAAGCTAGCAGTGAATTGTTTTCGTGATGTAGTACAAAATATGTAGTACTTCGTATGTAAAATGTTTGTACACTGTGATAGAACAATATAATGTTCCTACCATGTGATAGAACTATATAGTGTTCACACTCTTAGAAAGTTAGTAGTGAATTGGTAATAGGAATATCTGAAAACACTCTCACCCATATTTTTCCATTTCTCCAAAATGTCCTAATGCTGGCACGACACGCCACTTCAATTCATTGATATGATACGCAACATGCTTCACAACTCTTAATACCATATCTTCCAAAACAAATTTGTGTCGCCATGTGGGATCGTGCGCTTCTTCCTTTTTTATATTTATGAAATTTTGTACGTTTTGGATAGGATATGAAAAATGTTCATACTCCATTTGAAGTACTATATATTCTGCACTACATACAACAAACAGTCCACTGGTAACTTTTTAAGAGTATGAACAATACGTAGTTCTATCATATGGTATGAACATTACATCGTTCTATCACTGAGTATGAACATTAACAAACGAAGTACTACATATTTCATACTACATAAAAAGAACAATTCACAACAAACTTTCTAAGTTAATTTCCCCTCTCTTTCGAGTTTCTTCAATAAGTTGATGCATGATAAATGATTGAGCTCATATGAAAACTGTTTCTGACCTTCTACCAAATGTCTTCACTAACTTTTGCCCCTCCCCTTTCCCATACCTCTTATTCATCCCCCCACAAGTTTCGTGCCATAGGGTCTCGTATTTCCTCTGGTCCCTTGTCTTTACCCAGGACTGTTGGGCCATAGACCCCCCTTCCCCGCCTCTTTAACCCCCCAACACACACACCCCTTCCCCCCCATTTAACCCCCCAACACACACTCGGGTATGCATGATTGTGCCATTAGGGGCCAGGGGACCTGACGTTCATCATCACATGGGTGTTGGTATGGTAACCTATCTTTCTGTAAAAATGTTACGTATCGCCTATTACATATCAACATAGAAAAGTATAAAGTTATATAAACTGCATGACGTATATTATTATTATTATTATTACAATTGGTTAATAATTACAAAAGCAAATATGTTTAAGTATTATTATAATGTATGGTGAATTGCCCAAGACGAAACACCAAAATGAGTTTAAAGGACCCGAATCGGACAAGGTCAGGAAGAGGAGACGATAAAGAGATTACTATTGGTACATTGGTCTTTCGCCGGTATACATTTTATTCTTCTTCTCTCTTTCTTCTTCCTCTTCTTCTCTATCTCTCCCTCCTCTCAAGTTCATGCATTTCTTTTGTTGGATGGCATTGTGCTTTCTCGTGAGTTTTGCACTTCGAAATTGGCCAGGATCGTAACACTTCAGAATTTATTGCAGAAACTGACATCTCATGCAAACAAATGCCACAGTACTTCGGACCATGGGAAATCCATGACATTGTGGGTTCAGACCCTGATGGACCTTCCTGTGTCGTTCGGGTGCCACCTCACCTACGTACTCACCGAGCTTTCCATGCCTCTAAACTTCTTCCTTTTCCTCGGACTGACCAATTTCCTACAAGGAGATCAATGCTGCCCCTAACCATGGATGGCCACATGGACATCAATCAGATCGTGGAACACAAGATGATGTGTGTTTCAAAGCCTGCTGGCCAAGGACGACCTCTGAAACCGCAGATGCAGTTTCGGGTCCGATTCTGTTGATCGTAAAGAAGACATATTGTTCACAAGCGAGGAGCTGTTGAAGGCGGCACCTCAGGTTGTCACAGGTTACGAAACGGAACTGAAGGAAAAGCAGCAAGTGCGTTGAACACTATCTCAGTGGACTTTCAAAGCTGAGGGGGAGGGAGTGCAAGGCTGGGGTGGCCTAGAACTGAACGGAAAGCAGCAAGTGCATTGAAAGCTATCTCAGAGGACTTTCAAAGATGAAGGGGAGGGAGTGCAAGGTACGCGGCCTCTAGGCCACCCCAGCAAAAAGCCCGAGGCCCGTTGGCGTCAAATTTTCAGACCATGACCACTGCTTGAAACAGAATCAGGGTCCCCAGGCCCTTGGCGCAAGTTAGTCAGACTCGTCCGGACTGACTGTCCGACCAGGCCCTGGGCCCCTGTGTGTGTGCAATGTGGCCGAAGGCCTTTCGGGCAATGAGAATGCAGGAGACAGCAGCATCCAGGTCGGGCAGTTGGGGACTTCCACCAAACGGACTCAGGGCACATTCCGGAAGAGGCCCTGGGCGCAGACACTGGAAGAGGCCCAGTAGCTATTGGGTACCGCACTCGCGTGTCCAGCCAGGCACACTTTCCATATAGGAAAGTGCTGCGGCCAGCCAAAAACATTCTGCCCTTCGCGCTGCTTGCTCATCCATGCGTTGGACGCAGGCCTAAGCTGGGAGGCGAAAGCGCTGATGGGTTGCAAGGTGAACACTGCCACAGAGCAGCAAGGAGGGCAGTGACCATAGCCAGGCCGCTTGCTGGCTGTTGCTGGAAGCAGGTTGAGTGGTGGTCCTTGGGCATGAGGACACAGTGTGGGTGAAGGATGATTGGGTGCTTACCTGGTGATGGTGGTGTTGGTCAGTGAAACTGATCTCTCCATTCGTCATCTGGCATCTGTACTTCATGAAGACTTGTTGACGTCATAGTTCGATAGGCTAGTGCATGGGTGTTGTCTGATAGTAGTCTGGGTGCCAGGTGCTATGTTAGGAGAGCGACAGGATACAATGACGGTGGTGGCGAGATGAGAGCTGGCATTGTGATTTTAGTTGATTGCTTTGCTCTTATTTGGTGTATACTTGGTGCATTCTACTTTCTGTTCGAGCACATGGCTTTCTTGCTTTCAATGAGATGATGCAATTTGGTTTCTGTAAACCCCCCCCACCACCACCAAAAAAAAAAAAGGGTCAAAGTGGAAAAGCTTGCTAGAAGTATATTAACTATATAGTGGGGGAATTCACAATTTAAAAAACAGGCACAAGCCGCAGAAGAAGCCAGTCGGAAAAGAAAAAAAAAAACAAAGAACTGGGAATCCATGAGTGAAAAAATTAAGGAGAATCATGAAAAGATGAAATCAGAACAGAGAAAAAGGTAAAAGTTACTGAAACAGTCATTCAAGCGGATGTTCAAACTTTCAACCTGAACCATTCCTTCTAGCTATCATCCTTTCAAGTCCTCAAAGCTCCTTAAATCTTCCCATAATTTTTTTACTATGATGATATGGTACTACAATTATTAACTGGTAACTAGCAATAATTGTTGTCTATTATTAAGTTATTAACTTAATTAGCACTAATTTTGAAACCCGCCCTTTCTTCTCAGTGTGGTGACGTCATTTGGCCTGCTTCTCAGTCTTATCTTCGGATTGTCTTGCCTCAGTTTGTTAATACACGATACTATGGTGCAATGACTTGCTGATTGTGCAGCCTGCAACCCGTCGACCCAAGGCTGTAGCATAGGAAGGTTACTTTTGCTATTTTGTTTGGCTGAGGGCTAACCGAGAGATTTGCCTGTGAGGAAATTCGCCCGGGACATATCTGTAAATTCGTGGGCCTATACTGCTAGACGGTCCTATAGCTGGGTAGGGCGAGGCCCTAGAGGCCGAACTGAAACGGTACCGGTCAGTCCAGTCAGTCCGGTCTAGGTCGTGTCTAGGCTAGGGTAGACTATGAATAGGTTTAGGAAAACTGTTTGGGGCTTTTGGCAGTTGGTACCGTGTACATCGCGGCTGCGCAACGCATGAACTGGTGGTGGTACAGCTTCAGCGTTGGAGGAGACAGACATAGCCAGACCTTCGAAGCGTCGGCCATAGCTGGGACCTGTGCTGTTCTCTGACAGCACCCGGGGCTGTTCAGAGGTCCGGGCTATCTGAAGTCTGCTGGAGGCAAGAGAAGTTGGTGCCCAGCTGAACCCTCCTCAGAAGTAGGGTGTCAGGGTGTGTGGCGCTGCAGCAATAGCTGCAACTTTCATCCTCAGAGATCATCCTTGTGAGGAGAGGTGGCGCTGCTGCAGATTTCCGTCCGGGAAGTCTTATGGCACTTCATCATCATCAGAGACTGTGGCACTGGTCTTCTTCTTCATCCTCTGAGAGGCGCTTGGCCTCAGAGGCCTTTTCAGGGTGGTGCTTCCCTTTGGAGGCTGTATTTGGGTGGCGCTGATTGTTTCAGGGACTGAGGTGGTGATAGCGGTTGTTCAGGGTTGGGGGAAGGAGCGCTGCTCGTTTCTGAGCGGCGCATCACAGTTCTGGGGTTATTCTGACAATTGAGACTCCGAGTTTAATAAACAGTGTGGATACTGTGTCTTGAACTATCTTTACTTCATTGTTTCTTGGATGTGATCTACTCGACTTTCCTTTGTGAGGAGCGAGTTGCCCTTTCAGTGTACTCGGTCATATCGCATGGATAAGTCTTCCGTTGTGTTTATCTCTCCCTGTGCGATGTGATACTCCCTTCCCCTCCCCTTCCTTCTGTGTATGTATGGGCATACCTGGAAGTCTATGTGAACGAGTGTTAGTCTTCTAACAACAAGCAACCAGGATAACAATGTAACTATAATTTGCATGGTTACAATGTGGACGTACGGAGCCCAGTCCGGACCGTATGCGTCTGGATGTCCGGGTGGAAGTCCAGTCCGGTAGGTCCAAAATTATTATTATTATTATTTTGGTTGTTCAAGGCCCACCCCCCAAAAAAATGTTTTGGGATTTTTTGACTATTTTCTGGCCATGCCGATATTGGCCAATGACCTCTTGAATTTCATCAACGACAGCAGGGAAAAGGGAGGTCTAGGCCAATTCCTGAGCACCAGCGTAGTCTCTTTGATCTACAAGAAAGGAGACAAGGAAGATCTAAAGAACTACAAGCCAATCTCATTCCTCACAACGCCCTACAAAGTCCTTGCAAAGGCACTAGCCAACAGAATCATAAAACTAACGGACAAATGCTTCCATATCGACCAAGCAGGTTTCATCCCAGCCCGATATATTATTGATAACGTGATGGCCCTGGACGAGGCCGCAAAGAAGATTACATAAAAACGGATGCAGGCGGCGATCCTATTCTTCGACTTTGAAAAGGCCTACGATCAAGTCAACTGGGACTTCCTCCACGACTGCATCGAGAAGATGGGAGTCGACCCAAATTTCAGCGAGTGGGTAAGAGTACTATATGGCGATGCCACAGGCAGAGTGCAGACAAACAAAATACTATCAGACACCTATCCAATATCGAGATTGGTCCGCCAAGGCGACCCCCTCACACCATCGATATTCCTATTCATAATGGAAGCAATTGCCTCCTTTCTGCGCAAGGACCCATCCATAGACCGCCTAGCCGAACAAAACTACAATCCCCTTCACGATTTCGCTCTTCCCACAACACTGATGATCGCAGACGACCTCACGGTCCTCATCCGCGCCAACAATTCCTCCTTTCAAGCCCTAGCCCGCGCTATGGAAGCCTTCAGACTAGCCTAAAAAATGAAGGTGAACTGGGAGAAAACCGAAGGATGGTGGCTTGCAGAAGGCACCCCCCCCCCAACCTCTAGACTTATCCACCCCAATGTCATGGTCTACAGGAGACCAAGCTCTTCGGTACCTGGATATTATGGTAAACAAAGATGGCATTTGGCAAGGGATGGGGGAGACTTTGATTGCCAGAGCGATAACTCGTCTAGCCCCCTGTAGGAAAGCCAGGCCTCCCTGCTAGGGAGAGCGCTGATCATCAACGCGGCCGTTTTCTCAACACTATGGTACATGGCCTCCATATGGTCCCCTCCCGATGACGACCTGAAAAAGTTGAAAGCGAAATCCAAATGCTACCTGTGGACTAGAGACCCCAACAAAACCTCATGCTTAAACAAAGTAGTCTGGTAAATCGTCATATGGAAACCACACGAAGGAGGACTAGGCATCATCGATCCGAAACAGGAAGCGACCTCCCTCCAGATGAAATGGGTAATCAAAATCCTAACAAAGCATTCCGTCCCGTGGACCAAGATGGCGCTAGACAGCATAAGGAATTTCGCACCGGTAGCTTTCCCACCGAACATGAGGAGCCTCTTCTGGATCATGGAAAGGGAATGGGCAATCAAATCAGGGAGATCAACAAGGAGAACTTACCCCACAACACCCTCTCATCCCTCCACCACAACCAACCCCTACTGGTCACCGATCCTGCAAGCCTGACGCCGACTAATGCCAGAAAAGAAAGGCTCTCCGCGCAACAAAGAGGAAGTCCTAAGACAACCCCTATTCTGCAATCCTTGGATTAAAGGCACAGAGGGCGCATAGTTTGTTTGCAAAAGTTTCGACGACATTGCTTGTAGTGATGCGGCGAAAAACCCGAATTTTGGGCCTTCCATTAACCGCGTGTCAGAGTGCGAGCCCTGGACCCTCCGACCCAAAGACCGCAGATGACTCTCTTGGGTAGAACGAGGTGTATGGCAGATCAAACATCTATGGTCCGAAGACCAACAAAATGGCTTAACGAATAGAATCTGCTCACCAACCTAAAGGGTTGTCACTTGCTGTACAACAACCTATCGGAAATTCATCACAGCATCCCCCCCTCATGGACGACCCTCCTAAAGGAGACACACACGTGGAAACCAGGCGACAGGGGATTACTCAGCACACGGTCCCCGCCAACAAGAGCCTACCGGTTCATGTCCAAACCGCACCCAACTAACTACCAGGTCAACTTCATTTCCTACCCCATCGCCAGACACAACCTATACGAAATAAAGGCCCTAAACAAAGCGCCACGGCATGAACAAATTGAAACCTTCTTGCTAAGGAAGGTCAGAGTCTCTCACAGGAAACCCTAGCTCATCTTCCAGCCGGAACTCAACATCGAGGACCTAGAATTCGACCCAAAGGAGTGGATATGGGACCTGGGCACCACCGGGAAACCAAGGGCGATAACAGAATACGATGTAAAGTTTGGCTATAACCTCGGACTAAAAACCACTGACCCGAACCCAAGGCTGGCGGAGAAGTGGAAAACCATCCTTCACCTTGACCCTGCGACCCCCATCACCATCCCATGGACTAAATACCTTTTTATCCGCCCAAACCGCATACGCAGCATGCAATGGTTGATAGCACAAACATCCCTTCCTGTCAACCAATGGCTACATGCAAGAAGGAAGCATTCCGACCCGGAGAGCTCGGAATGCTGCTCAATGTGCAAGAACAACTCATCCGACGACATCCCCCACTGCCTCCTATGCTGTCCAGAAGCAACATGGATCTGGAAGAAGATCCGGGAGCTGTGGTCAACCCTGTTCTTGACACCCCCCCCCCAACATCCCTACCCTCTCCATCTTACTGCTATCTAACACTCCCAGCAACATCAAGGGCAGCAGGGAAGTCTGGTTCCTCCTGCTCAGGAAATTGGCACTGTGGGTAATATGGAAGCGCAGGTGCACCCAGACAATCGAGGGAGCAGAGTTGGCAAAGGAAGAAATATGGTCTCTACTACTGAGCATGGCAGAGACGGAAATCAGGAGCAGATGGCGGAGAATAGCTACCTCTACGCAACACAGACCAGAAAGACGAGCAACCAGGAACTAGACATTCAAGAGAGAATGGTTGCTAAAGGGCAAGGTGGCTACGATAGTAGACAACAGATTGAGATGGAAGAAATGGCACCAGGGCCCAGGCTATATCACACTGACTATTGGGCCCCACCATGCTACCTGGAAGAAGGGTCGGAACTGCGATCAACAACAGTACTCAAAGGGTACACAGAGAAGGACAATGACAAACAACATAGTTTGTAGCGGACCCTTTCACTGTTCTCATTGTTCACAGAATTATTTGACAGGCTCTGAATAGAAGCCTGAGAGAAACAAGCAGCCTGGGCAAGCTGACAGTCAATCCTCCTCAGTAGGAGCAATCAATGCTGGTCAGGGTTCCTTCGGCCAAACGGAAGGAAGCGTGAGTGGGTATTATTATGTATTCAATTTTGACTTGCCGGGGGAATAGGAACCGGACTAACAAACCAAGATACCTCACGACCAATGCAGGAGTCCCGACACAGACAACAATGTCCTTTGCTGAGCAACATGGGTATCATGCATGAATTGGGAGAGGAAAGAGTTGTAGATTTGTGATTGGAGGCAGTTCCTACCAGTTTCTCTTGCTTTGAATAGGTCTATTTGACAGGCCCAAGAAGGGAACCTGAGAGGAGCAAGTTGTTAGGGCAAGCTGACAGTCAATCCTCCCCCAAGGGAGCAAGCAATGCTGGTCAAGGGTCCTTCAGCCAGATGGAAGGAAGCGTGAGTGTGTTTTTTCTCATATTGTATTCAATCTTGACTTGTCGGGAGAATCGGAGCTCAGAAGCAAGTCGGGACAGAAAGAGGACCAAATCGGAGAGCTGTGGGAACCAGAGAACAGAAGAGGAAGACGCAGATGGGGAAGATGAAGAGGATACTATGAAGGATACAGAGGACGAGAGCTCAGAAGAGGAGGATGAAGATATGGAGAGCGAAGAGGACAAACAAGAAATGGACTCGCTTGAGTATGTACAACAATATGTACGCTCCTTAGAACTGGACAGAACAGTGGAGCTAGAAGCGAGGCTTGCACACCACAAACACCTCCGCAACCTTAGAACAGCAACCAAAGTGGAAGACAACATAAGCATGGAGAATAGATTTGAGATCCTCAAGAAGGAAAGAGAGCTTAATGAGTTTTACGCAGCACAATACAGCATGAAGACAAGAATAGAGAAGAACAGAATCATAGTGGACACAAAAAGCTATGAGCAAAGGTTCACCTGGCCCAAATCGTATGCTGAACCCGAAACAGAAAGGAGATCGAAGAAAAATAAGAGAGAAAATGAACAGGGATCCACAGGAGAACATCTCCAGAATACCTCCTTTTCAACAGCAGAGGATGAGTCCGTGGAGGACCTGAGAAGACATGCTGCAATCTTGGAGGCCCAGGTAAATGTACTAAGGGATCAGAACAGGGAGCTGGACGATCAATGCATAACCCTCAAG
This sequence comes from Chara braunii, assembly GCA_003427395.1. Classification (NCBI taxonomy): domain Eukaryota; kingdom Viridiplantae; phylum Streptophyta; class Charophyceae; order Charales; family Characeae; genus Chara; species Chara braunii. Next base: position 125,868 of record BFEA01001065.1, read on the forward strand.
GACGTAGCAGGGGGGGGTTACAAGGAAATAGAAGTTGCGGCCAAACTCGACGCACGTACCAGTCCGAGGCGAAGGACGATAATCCCGTACCGCTGGAATGACAACTTTGGAATCAGTGGCCTATCACAAATCCAATGAACTGATCTCAGTACCAGATCAGGATTGCACACAACACATCTTACGTGAACTCATATTAGACGGCATACCAACAGATCTGAAGATCCTGGGGTCCAAAAAAGAGGGTATGGAAGAATGGAGGGACCAGGAGAATGAAATGCAAGTGGTGGATCTGCGTCCTTTATTGGTGGAGTTGGAAGAGTCGGATACACTCAAGGGAGATCTGTGTTGGGTCCCATGGCTAGCGGTGGAAGCCATGCCGTACGGCTTGTTAGGGGGACAAGTAATAGCAGAAAGGGTTGCCCTCAGCAGCGCAATGATTACAGCGAACGGCCTGTTCACGCTGTCCCCCAAGATCCTCAGGCAAAAACTGCAGGGAGCTACCTCAATTAGGAAGGACATAGCAACCATTGGCTCCTAGACATCATCTTTTCACATGGCTCAGGGGGATAGAACTAAGCTGCAACGATGGCGGATCAGGGAGAAGAGGGATTAGGACCCCGGGTTCGCAGAAAATTTGGCCTTCGTAAGCCTGAGCCGGACCTTGTAATCATGTCATGAAACGTTAATGGCTTGTCTTCCATACTTACCAATCAAAGGAAATGGGATTACCTGATCAAAGGTTCAAACTGGTTCGAGCGCCCCCCACCTGACCTGCTATGCATCCAGGAGACACATCTAACTATCTCAGAAGAACACCAAAGAACCCAAGCACAGATAATAAGAAAACTGAAATGGGTTAAAGAATCAATTTGGGCTCCGTCCCCCCGCCCCAATTCAGCAGGCGTGGCTATCTTTGTACATGCCAAATCTAGAGCATCAAACACAGTTATTAGGACCGAATCAAGCATAGATGATGAAGAAGGTAGATGGGCCAGTATAGACTTTCAAATACATGAAGAAAAATTCCGGTTACTAACAGTCTATGCCCCAAATACTCTAATTCAACGAACTAGACTAATTGCAGATCTCCTTCCAAGGTGCGATTCCAACATCCAGCTAGTTTTGGCAGGCGACTGGAATGCGGCACTGGATCCAGCCAGGGACCGCTTCTCAGGAGCAGTAACTGGAACATCACAAGCCACGTGGAATGAAGCCATACCCATTCACGAGTTGATGATGGAAAAGGATCTCATAGACCCACTCAGAAGTCTATACCCAGACAACAAGGAATACACTTACTTAAAAAGGAATAGAAGTCAACACATATCTGCATCCAGAATCGATTATTTTTTGATATCAACATTGCTCACTGGCGCAATCCAGATCACAGAAATAGGAGAACTCCCATGCTACACAGGCCTGGACCACAAACCAATCAGACTGTTTCTTAACCTAGGGACATCCCCCAACAGAGGGCGAAGTTTCTTCAAAATCAACAACTCACTGTTAGGAACAACAGAAATAAGGGATGGGGTTTTGTCCACATGTATTAACCATGACTACACTAATCAGGACTTTCCAGACTTGGTCATGGCACTAACAGAGTCCACTGCTAGAGCCTCCAGAATAATTGCCTCTAAGAGAAAAGCAAGAGAAGAAGAACTACAACAGGCAATAAGGATAGCGGAAAGGAACCTCCTAAGAGATCCAAGGAATAATTTATACGAAAGAGTTTTTGAACAAGCCAGACAGGAGATGTCAGAATGGGAAGAATGGAGAAACAAGGGCTTAAGGATGAGAGCCCGAATGAAGGATTGGGAAGAGGGCAAAAAAATGACCAAATACTTTTTCAGTAGAATCAAGAGAAACGCAAGGAATGCAAACATAGTAAAGCTCCAAACGGAGCAGGGACTGACATCAAATCCACAACAGATGCTAGCAGCAGCGGACTTCTTCCAAAACCTCTATACATCAAAAGAACAGAACTACTCGCAACAGGAAACTGCAAGTGCAAGAACCAAATTCCTGACCCATTTAGACAAAACCATCTCAACAGAACAAGCGTCGGCTTTGGATAAACCAATCTCAGAACGAGAGGTCTTTGAAGCACTGCAATCAATTAAATCAAACAAGACCCCAGGATTGGATGGACTATCCAAGGAGTTCTGGGTCACCTTCTGGCCAGCTCTAGGCACAAAGTACATCCAATTCCTAGAGAAGGCATGGAACAGAGGCTCACTAGGGGAATTCCAAAGCACGGGAGTAGTATCCTTGATCTACAAGAAAGGCGACCCAGCAGATATCAGAAACTATAGACCTATCTCTCTGCTCCCAATAACATATAAAATAATAGCTAAACTGCTAGCCAACAGAATCAGAACAATCACTAGGAACTGCTTCCACATCGACCAGACAGGATTTATCCCAGGAAGATTCATCCTGGATAATGTAATGACCCTCAACGAATCATTCAGATACATTCAGGATAAAAGAATGAACGCAACCATACTATTCTTTGACTTCGAAAAAGCGTATGATCAGGTTAATTGGAACTTTTTACAACAATGTATGGAAAAAATGGGGGTAGGTCCGAACTTCAGAAAATGGGTCCAAGTCCTATACTCAGAAGCTCAGGGACGAGTACAGGTAAATGGCCATCTGTCACAGCCATACCCAATGTCCCGTTCGGTAAGATAAGGGGACCCGTTAACAGCCCCAATCTTTCTCTTCATTATGGAAGCAATTGCCTCCTTTCTAAGAAAAGATCCATCGATTGAAAGATTGGTAGATGACGGGCAACATCCAATCAATATACCCACTACCATCCTCTTCGCGGATGACTTGACTGTCTTAATAAGAGCATCAGACTCTTCATTTCAAGCTCTCACTAGAGCCATGCAAGCTTTCCAAATCGCATCATAAATGAGAATCAATTGGCCCAAAACAATAGGCTGGTGGCTAACAGACCCACAAATTAACCCCCCCCAAAGTACTCCGGTAGGAATGAGCTGGTCACATGGCAACGAACCCCTCAGATTCTTAGGAATCCAAGTTTCCAAACATGGCTCCAACCAAGCAATGGCCCCATCTATAATGAATAAGATGATTACCAAAATGGGGAGTTGGTCCAATGTCTACACCTCAATATACGGCAGAGCATTGATCCTAAATGCATCAATCTTCGCAATGATGTGGTACGCAGCCACAATCTGGAGCCCATCTAAGCAGAGAAGAATACAACTCAGAAGAAGGGCAACTGCCTATTTGTGGACCGGTGATCCATCTAGGGTCAACTTCATCTCTACAGTGGCATGGAAGTATGTCAATCTAAAGAAATCGCAAGGGGGTTTGGGAATCCTGGATCCGGAAATTCAAATCAAAGCACTTCAAACAAAGTGGATCATCAAAATGATAACTAATAACAACCTACCCTAGAGCAAACTAGGCCTCCACAGAATACAACAAATAGCCAAATACAAAACCCCGGACAACATGAGTGGCCTCTTCTGGCTCATGAATAAATCCTGGGCGATGAAGGGTGGGGCGTAAACAGAACATCAAGGGAACCAGGGTGAAGAAGAGGGGGAGGACTTTTGGAGACAACTTCTGAAATCGTGGAGAGAGATCCTACCAGCCAAAGTAAGAGAACCAACAACTAAAGAGGAAGTCCTCAGACAACCAATCTTCTGTAACCAAGCCTTGCTAGACCCACAAGGGAAACCATGGACCCTAACCACAAAAGACACAAAGTGGGGCGCCTGGTTGGAAAAAGGAGTGTGGCAGGTCAAGCACCTGTGGCATGATGAGGACAAGAGATGGAAAATGGTAGGAGAGCTAAGAGAAATCCTGAGGGGATGCCACAATTTACAAGCGAACTTGAATGATATCTTAATATCAATACCACAAAAATGGCAAGAGTTACTAAAAAGCAGGGGCGAATGGAGAACGGGGGACTGGGCAACACGACTAACGGAAAACATCCCCACTACCGCCTATCAGTTCCGCTCACGGGAGGGGCCAGGGAACGCATGTTTAGTATGCGACATATTCTCGATTGAGGATCCGGGATCAACCACAAGCCTCTTAAGTCGTAATGCTGTGGGAAAAATCGCCATTCCAGAACAAGCAATGAGGAAAGTCAGAGTGGTAGAAACTAAAGAACGACGCATATATGAACCACTCGTGGGTATAGCAGATTTGGAAATTTACCCAGCGGAATGGGCTTGGAAGAGAAAGTCAGGTAGGCTAGGAATAGAGAAACGTAATAACATTCTAGAATACTCTACTAAACTGGGATATACACTAAGAATGAGATCAGTTTCAATAACTCAAATCATCAACGAAAGATGGGAATCTCACCTCAATCTGCCACCGAATCAAACCCTCATCAAGTCATGGAGTAGGCTACTAGCCATCACCTCTACCAGAATAAGAAGCTTCCAATGGCTACTCGCCCATAGGGCTCTTCCAGTTAACAAATGGTTGAACAAGAGAAGGAATGCATATTTAAGATCCCCGATACAAGAGTTGTGTGCTATTTGTCCGGAGGGATTGGTAGAAGATATAGAGCACTGTCTGATAAGCTGCCAGAAAGCCAAACAACTCTGGACTCCAGCCTCCCTACTTTGGCACACGATCACTGACAAAACAATACCATCGGAACAGGTATCTTTCTTACTTGGCCTGCACATTCATAGCTCTTGGAGAGGATTCGAAGTGTCTTTCTTCCACGTGCTTAGGCTCACGACATTATGGATGGTGTGGAAACGTAGATGTCAAGAGACGATTGATAGCGCAACCATGTCTCCCCAAGAAGCTTGGGAAGGAGTTTTGCAACTAATAGAGGTTGAATATAGAGGAAGGTGGAAGAGAACCTGCAGGAAAATACAAGAGGATATCATAAACAAAGACAAAAGAATAGAAAATTTTGTAAAGAACCAGTTAGGTGAAGGAAGGCTAGCTAAAATAGAACACGACAAACTGCACTTTGCACAATGGCGACATACCCAACTAAGGACACAAGGGATAGAAGCCTCTACAAGCAGAACTCACCTTACGGATATCGCAATAGGAGCAAACTAAGAAGCAAGGCGTTAACATAGACTCCCAGGGAAGAATAAAAGGAGGGACGGAACTCAAGCAGTGCAAGGTAGGGTTTAGGGTTTAAGAAAAAAGGGGAAAAGAGGAAGGGATTCAGGGTTAATGAGTTGAAGGAAGGGTTTGGGGGTCAAGGGTTACAGTAGGATGAAAACAGAGAGAGTTTAGGGTATAAGAGAGGTAAAGTCTAAATGGATGTCTTGGAACAGATAAATCACGACAGCATTAAGACTGAGGGTTTAGGGTTAAGGCTCAGACAGAAACAAGACAAAAACTGCTATAGAAGTTTAGAGGCTTCAAAAGGCATATAAGTGTTCCAGAAAGCTCTAGTATAATCATAGATAACCGGCAGCTTCTTAGCTGAGAGGAGCAGTTCTGGGATCA
>BFEA01001065.1:131843-142820 GCA_003427395.1 Chara braunii
CCTGTTTTGGGGAAAAAAAAAAGAAAGGAACCGGACTGACGCTCCCCAGAATGGATATGGAGCCAGGATCTTAAGGGCCTGTTCGGAAAAAAAAAAAAAAAAAAACAAGCTATTTTCTGGCCATTTCAGAGAGCCAAAGAGGGCCAGGCTGTGACTGATTCTGTTTTTGAGAGAGAGAGAGAGAGAGAGAGAGAGAGAGAGAGAGAGAGAGAGAGAGAGACGTAGAAACAGAGAGAAAATGAGACTTGCAGACAGAGACACAGAAACAGAGACTGACACACACACACACACACACACACACACACACACGCACACACAGAGCGAGGGAGAGAGAGAGAGAGAGAGAGAGAGAGAGAGAGAGAGAGAGAGGGAGGGAGGTGCACAGGCTCAATACTGCCTTGAGGTAGGCATGGCCTAATTCACTGCCTCTGTAAACCTTCTGTAACCTGTGCATTTTTACTTTTTTGCCCGGATTTTTCCGGGCGTCAATCCGGCTGGACGTCCTGTTGTCGGGCGGCCAAACTGGATTGGCCGTCCGAAATTGGGAAGATTGATCCTTTGACTAAGCGCGGGAATGGGTTTCCTTGGGTGTTATCACGAGAAGCAGCGCGAAAAATCCGGGTGTCTGAGTTGGATCCTGATTTCTCTCGACGGTCAACCAATAGTAATCCTTGAACTTGGATAATTGGACGGTCACTCCTACACTCCCTAATGTCCGTTGTTTTTCATCTGCTTCGAGACTATCCTGAAACCGACTACCCACGGCGCAAGGATATGCATGTGGGCCTGCGCGTGGCATTCTCTACACTGGCTAGTTGATGAGGAAAAGATGCCTCTAATTTACTCAAATTGATAATGAAAATAAAATTAATAAATATAAGAAATAAATTAAAAATGTTGAAAGGCGATGAGAATAAATGATTACTTTGTTACTTAACAATGTTAAGATTTTCAGCCCCATTATACCTTTGTTGAGTCTACCCTGAATTTAGCTATTTATTACTTTTGTTAAACCTATGAGATACCGAGTGTTCAATGGTTGTGAATGCCCGCGTTACTAAGGCTTGCTAAGCGTCGTGTGGATGCTTGAGGGATCCACTGCAGTGACACTTTATCAACGGGGGATACTTGTCCATGGGGACAAACTCTGTTACACCAGCGGTTGGACCAGCGGTACCGGTTCCTAGGCACAGCACAGCGGAGCGGTCACTGGGTCGGCAATGGTACTGCAGTTCGGCACCGTTATTTCGATATGGACACTGGCTTGGTACAGGTACGGCAATTGTGCTGTTTGGTACAGCATCTAGTCTGGTCTGGGACTGCTGCGACTCACTTCCATTTGATGACATTAATTTGATACGGTCTATTGCAGATTTCACACTACTATTTCGGTATGGCTACTGGTTCGGAACTGGTACAGGTCAATACGGTTCGGCACTTATATTCCGGGTACGGTTGCTGACTAAGGACTGGACCTGTCCAATCGACGCTGATATTCCAAAGTAAGGACTGGACCTGTCCAATCGACGCTGATATTCCAAAGTACGGTATTGGTGTGACTTAAAGGCTTGAAACAACTCACTCGACTACTGATAACACCTACTTGATCCACCGGGCCCTGATCCAGGACTACCGGACTAAACCCTCAGTAAATGCACCTGGCCAGAGGGCCTGGTACGGGTGGTACCAAGGGTACCAGCACTCCATTTTTGAGCCTTTCCAAGTGATGCAGTGGGAATTGAGTGTTGGCTCGGCCGATGCCACTGCCTGGATACAGTGTGGACCAGCTGAGGGAAGGGCCCATTCGGGAGGAAAATTCTTCATTGCGTGCCCGGCGTCCGCAGCGTTCGGGTAAGACTTGCTGTTCGAGGTCAAACCCTTGCTCATGCCCCTTCACTATCACGGAAGAGGCAGCGAGCAATGAGAACTGATGGAGAAGGATGATCTGTTGATTCGCTTGGGGGTTGGCTCGGTAAATTGGAAATTGGGTTTGTTTACACACTACCATCAGTAGGAACTCCGGTGGCCGGTGATCTTTCCGGGAGGTGGGCGGCGCAGCGCTACTGGGAGCGCTGCGCCCGCCCGGCCTGGAACGACGGTGGTAGCGCTGCGCCGCTCGGGCCGGAACGACAGGTGCACCAACACGCGTTGAGACACAAAGTTGCGATGGCGCTCTCACGAGGGCATGGCAGGTCAATATTCTGTGTGGTGATGGCGCTTCTTAGAGACTTCCGTGGATGTGGAGACAGGAGGGGCGTGTGGCTTGAGTATCCTTGTGGGGGGTGGTGCCACGTGGCATAGGGTTATAACGCCACTCCTTCCGTCCTTTGTATTCAATCTTTGTCTCTCGCTTCTCCGGTTCTTTGCTGTCATGGGTCGTTGGATCTGGACTGAATTCTCTGTGAAGCTGTGTTGACAGGCTTGACATGGTCATTCACAACGCAAGTGCGTTCGGGGAGTAAAAGGGAGGCGGGGGCGTCCCAAAATCTCTTCTGGTTGGTGCACTTTGCCGTAAGGCTATACTAGCACCGGCTGTGGGGAGGAGGAGTGGCTCCTTCTATAGGAAGAGGCAGGGGCTGGGTTTGGTCTGGGCAGCGGTCGGGAAGCTGGATAAGGGGACTGCGGGAGCGGAGCGGTGCGTGATGGTCTGCAGTGATTGGTAATTTCAAGTAAAGTTCAAGGCGACATCATGTAGCGACGGAAGCTCTGAGTGCAACATTTTTCAGAATTTCACCCTAAAGTATTACTCCGTTAGATGATTTGATGGTTAGGGACGTCTTATTGTTGTTTTGATATCTCCTGACATTTTCCGATCTCGACATCTGACGGATGATCTGTAAATCTGATTTTTGTCTGATTTTTTATTCTCAATTCGTAATTTCCTTTTTTCATAAATTGATGGTCGACTGTTTTGTTTTGTACTCATATAACCATCTAATTTAGTCTTCAGATTACAACATCTGGTAAATTTTCTGACCTACTTCTGTCTCAAATTCCCAAAGAACAATTTTAGTCAGGTATTTTAATTCGTAAAATCTTAATACTTGCTAGCAAGAAATTCATATGTATACTCTGATGTTGATTTTCAAAAAACCTATCGAAAATTGTCATGTTTCTATTTTCTAATTTGTCATGATTCGATCTTCTAATTTGTCAATGATTCGTGATGAATTCTACCTAATCTAATTATCTTGGTTACTTTGATGATTTTGTTTTAAACTTTCAAACTTTGACGTGATTTTCCATTTTCCAATTAGTGTTTTTTGATAAGGCTCCTCTCATTGGAGACTGTTAGCAAATCTTCTTAGGTGAGCCTGTTGCTGTCATAATTGTGGATCTGCTGTTTTTCGATGCCAGAACGACGTTGGTCGGTGCTGGGGTGTTGCCCTGTAATCTGCGAAGCAGGAACATGAGGCCTGGTAGAGAGATCTGGGGATGCTTAGGGTCGGGCATCTCACGGAAAAATCAAGGGTTGCTGCTCGGAGGATGTCGATCGGAGTTGGGGTGAGTTGTGTTGCCCTGTAACCTAGCGGTGGGGGTGTGAGGCTGGGCAGACTCAGGCAGAGAGTATGATTGTGTTGGCGAGCCTGAGTAGGGTTGTTATAGTCTCCTTGACTTTTCTGCAAATTGTCAACTAGGTATTTTTTAGCCAAAAAACATACGATTAAGGGAAGCAGATTATTCGCACTGACGGGTGGAAGTCCGTAGGGGGGTGTAACAGGGGAAGGGCCTTAGTCTTCGTCAGTAGGTCAGAAGGACGTAGGTGGGACGACGCAGGCCGGTGTTGGAGCTTTGCTCTGTAACCTGGGGGAGTGTGAGGCTTGGGGAGCTCTGTCGAGGGAGGAAGGCAAAACCACCACGTTCGACGCAACCGTTGCTGGGGTTTTATCCTGTCACTTAGGGGGATGCGGCTAATGGGAGTTGTCGAGGGAGGAAGGCACTCCTTGCTGTCTATACCAGGCTGGTCGGTAATGGGGCATGGTGGTGCCTTGTAACCCTAGCATAGGGGGTTATGAGACCAGCCGCGTTTAGGTTCGAGGACTGATCACGGGGACTTTGTTTTTTCCAGCTGTTGTATGGGAAGTTTGCTAGTCGGTGGTTTCGGTTCGGATTTTTTGCCTTCAATTTGTTGTATGTCACTCATGTCCTATCCCTTAAAAAAAAACAACGAACGCTGTGTTCGGATATGGCTATCCTCTAGAGGTTGTGATCGTTCTCGGTGGTTGTGGTAGAACGCTTTTAGGCTCTTGGGACTCCTTGCAATTTCCTTGAGGCGATTTTTGATGTTGTTTTATTCATGGACATGCGGTTGTTCGATGCCAGAACGACGCTGGCCGGTGCTGGGGGGTTGACCTTGTAACTTGTTGACAGCAGGAGCTTGAGGCCTGGTAGAGAAATCTGGGAATGCCTAGGGGGGGTATTTCATGGGACAATCAAGGGTTCCTATCGAAGACAATGCTGGCTAGAGCCGGGGTGAGTTGCCTTGCCCTGTAACCTATAGCGGGGGTGAGAGGCTTGGTAGGGAATAAGACAATGTTTGTGGACTTCGAGGGTGTTAGGACCCTGTGGCGCTTTAGAGTGTTTGAAGACAATTGCTGGGATTTTCGCTGGTGGATAGTCTCCCAAATTTACCTCAAATAGCATTGAATTTTGTTAAAAAAAAGAGAGAATGTTTTGGGATTCTGGGGACTTCTAGCAACTCGCTTTCGGCTGTTTGATACTGATGCATTCATGGATTTGCGGTTGTTCGATGACAGAACGACGCTGGCCGACGCTGGGGTGTTGCCTTGTAACCTGCTGATTGCAGGAGCGTGAGGCCTGGTAGAGAGATCTGGGATGCTTTGGGGTGGGCATTCCAAGGGACAACCAAGGCTCTCCTCTTCTCTCGCATGATCATCGATCGTGTCATGTCAAGTCTGATCTCGTTTGAGTCCTTGTCTGTCTTGTCACAACTCTCAATTCCTAAAATAGCACTTTGATATGCATGCATCTAGATTGTTTTTCAAATATAATTACTGCATGTTCTATTTCCTGTTACGAACCTGTTTAATTCAAGGTTCCTAAGACCGGGGTCCGACATAGACCTTAATTGAAGAGTCTCGCTCGAAGTCGGATGCACACAACGAGAAAGGATAATTATCTACGCATTTATTAAATTTTCTGCAAATAGTAAACAACAAAATCCTGCGTGACAACCCGTTGGCTTTTGGTCGTCGGGAGTGGCTTGACCGAAAAATGTGCGACACAGGGCAGTGTCCCGAGCAGTCCCAAAGCATAATAAAAAATATATATATATATAAATGAAAGATATACCATTTTAAATCCCTTTAATGATTAATTAATGATAATCACTGTTTATTCCCCGCAAACTCCCCTGCCGAGCAGTGTCGGGGCAGGTCCCCGAGCAGTCCCAACGCATAATATTAAAAAAAACAAAAAAAATCCAAAAAAGAAAACATGTTCTATAAAATTACAAAACAAACAATTTTTGGTTGAGGGTGCCCTCGAAACTCCATATTAATTTTAAGATTAAAAAAAAAACATGAGTAAAGATATACCCCTTTAACCCCTTTAAGCATGAATTATAAAATATACTTTTTAAACCCCTTTAATGATTAAACACTGTTTAGTCCCCGCAACCCCCCCTGAGTGACCCATCACCGAAACGGAAGGTCAAGTCGGATTTTGACTGTCCCAGGCCAAGAGCAGTCCTGGCCTGAAGTTAGTTATTTTTAATCGGACCCTTGCCTCTTTTTTGACCCACCTAGTTTTCCCGAGCGAGTGCCCCCCTGCCTAGCTGGCCCAACGTGCCTAGCGAGGCATGCTTGGCCAGGTGACTGCCCAACATAGCTAAATTACTAGTTTGTGTTTAATTTGGCGTTATTAACTTTTTTGAAGTTTTTTCATAATTATTTTTTAAATGTGCCCTTGTTCCTGAGTGTTAAGTCATTTGCAACTCAGGAAAGAAACTGCAAATGACCTTACATTGACCAATATGGTAATAGTAATTATTTGCAATAGCCAGTACTCAACAATAATAATATTTTAATAAATAGTAACGGATCTAACGATGAAAGAATAAAGATTAAATATTAGATAGCATATCTAGTACATCCCTCATACCTTGTCTAATTCTCAAAGCGAGAATACTTGACTAATAAGGAGATCTCTCATCTTAACAAACACAGAAAAAGGAAGTTTAGAGCACTTCGAGGGTCAAATCGCGTACTTGCCATTCATCAGCATGAAGAACTGATCCCCAATCTCCCCCTGCCTGCAAACTGACAATAGTGGTGATAGAGAGGAGTGCAGATGGTCAGGTCAGTCAGTTTCTCTGCCAAACCAGTTTGTTAATCGCTCTGTCACTGGTTCTGCTGGACCCTGCTGGTGGAGGGCCTTCCAGAATTGTCTAGCCACGTCCCACAATTGTCCTTCACGACATCCATTAAAATTGGAATGACAGAGAAGATTAGCACGGCCCCTTTGCAAGGATGACACACATAAATCAAGAAATGGTCATAACAAAAAAGAAGAAAAAATCTGTTAAGGACCACGGAGGGGTAGGGCCCAAAATAGGTACCCCCTGGTGTCACAGCGGGGCACCAGCATGCAAGGGCAATTCCTTTCGTTCATTTTGAAGAACTTCAAAAGAGTTGAAAAGACTATCAAAAAACTATGACAATAGAAAAGTCAGAACTGCATTCGATTACTTTAATATTTGTGACGATATATAACGATATATATATATATATCTGTTTGTGACGATATATATCGTCAAACAGAACTGCCCGGTAAACCGTAGGCAGAGAGGGAGAAGAGGACAACACTATTTGACGATATATATATATATATATATATATATATATATATATATATATATATATATATATATATATATATATATATCGTCAAATAGAAAAAAAAAAAAAATATATATATATATATATAGATAAATAGATAGATAGATAGATAGATAGAGAGAGAGAGAGAGAGAGCAGAACAGAGTGGTGAAGAGGCAAAACCTATAAATAGAGAAAGACTGAATAGGAACGCAGAGGCGATCAGTTCTTTCAAACTTCGGTAACTTTAGCCTTACCTTCTCTTGCCAGTCAGCTGCCATTGAGGAGGGAAAAAGTAGGCGCTTCTTTTTTTTTTTTTTTTTTTTTTTTTTTTTTTGAAACGACACACATCCCTTCTATTCTGGGGAGCCTCAGTCCGGTTGCTTATCACCGGCAAGCTTGTTTTTACAGCTGAAGAAAGGGGGGAGATATAGACGTGACAGAGGGTCAGCCCATCCCTTGTGGCACTAGTCACCTGGCAAGCGGGGGACTGCTTCGGGGCAGCCCTCCCCCCAAACCATGGCCTTTCGGAGGGTTGCCCTGCTGGCCGGGAGGCTTACTGCCAGCACCCAGTCATGCAGCAGGACAGCCTTTCGAAAGGCGAGGCGCGGGGGGGGGACCCCTGACAGTTCCTCAGGCTGCTTGACATCCTGTTCCTGGCGTAATCCAACCTCATTCATTGTCTCTGCGTCACCTATGCCTGCATCCCATGTTTGGTTCCAACCGGTTCGATACCGGTTCCATACCAACCACTACCTACCACCATTTCACCATATTCACACTCAGTCCTCACTCGTTGCTTGCCTTGAACACCCCCTACACCTATGAATCCTATACCCAATCTGGCAGCCGACCCACTAATAATCTGTGTACCCCAGCACTTGCATTACCCCATCACTAGTCCTCCTAAATGTTGATGATTTTGTGTTTAGTTTTGAAAAGTGTTTCATGTTTCCCATCCTCCCCCACCTTACCCCCATCGGCCCATCGCCTCTACATTTCCTCAATGCCCCTACTCCCCCTATTCCCCCTATATCCATTTTCCCCTCCTAAATCCTACCTAACCTGGATACTATAATACGCCAAGCCATCTGTTTATGTCCCTCGGGACGAGGCATCCACCTTACCCATCTAGCTGTTATACAAATCGGTTGACTGACTTTCCTACCCAGACTCTTCCCCCTCTTCGGGCCGGGGCACGTGCCGCAACAAGGCGGGACCGACTGCATGTGCCCCGTGCCTGGATCGCAATTAAGCAACCGCGGGTATGGGCCCCATCTCGCCAAGAAACCTTCCACCATCTGCTCTTCTGAGCGGCTGCATCGATGCAGATCTGCAAGGATAGCCACTCTGATGCTCTCCAATGCCCTTTCCTTTGAGATCTCTCTTTTTTTCCTGGAACAACAGTGAAATACCGAATCGATTGTGCATTTTTTTCTTCCTCCGCAGGGAGAGAGAGAGAGAGAGAGAGAGAGAGAGAGAGAGAGAGAGAGAGAGAGAGAGAGAGAGAGAGAGAGAGAGAAGGACAGCCCGGCAAGACTGCCGGTGCATGAGGACGAAGAAACGAAGATACACCCATAAGAACGATCCGCCACACATGCATACACAAAGAAAAAGTCGCACCAAGATTACAATCAGCAAATCACAATTCTTGTGGCCAATCCCCAATGCATTTCGTCCACCATGCCAGTAGACTCTTCAGGGGGAGAATCCCACCGATCAGAATGATGGAACTTCCAAACTTGGAGGCCATACCAGAGCCTTGCCTCCCTTCTCTACCTATCCGACACCTAACTTCTAACGATAAGCATTTTATACTTCCATTGCCTCCTGTCTAACACAGTGCAGCGTCATCCCCTCACTGCTACCCATCCACCCTTAGATGCCGCCTAAACCGTCACAGTGAAGCACATGGAGGAAGCCATTCTCCGACACATGGTTGTCCTGGGATACACTGTGCAGATTAAGAAAAGGGAAGCAGAGTACACTGAGAACCTTCGGCGCAGATGAAAGGATAACAAACAGAACGTGTCGGCGCGTCTGAACACACACACCCTTCTAAGTACAGCTACCGCATGCTACTTTACGTTCCCATAAACATGTGCAATGACAAGTGACCTTTGGAGGGAGCAATCCACACCACACCGGATGATAAGATTATACAGCGGATGCACTCAAAGTTTCAAACCCATTAATAAAATTGAATTCAATTCAATTCTCACCCACGAACCAATTACTTACAAGATTCCATTGACGTATCCGGGAGTCTTTTTCTTCCTCCCTCTTCCTCAAGCTCTAGCTATAGTGCTTGCAAGCACCCAACCTATGAAGCCTGCCAATCGCCACACGCCCTCCTAAGTCCAACACCCCTCTTTGCATCACTCAAGAAGCCCACTGCAGATGAAGTGTCCACTCAGCAGGGGAGCGCAGCTCCCAGGATGATGAAAAAGAACAGCAACCGGATGAAGATGAAGATCTGCCATGCCGAAGAAGAACCACTGAAAGTGCAGCTTCGGTGGCAGCTGACCAAACACCAACAAGCACACAAATATGAGAAAGCGCTCATCAGCACTTGGACACCGAGCCCAGTGCTGTCACCAATGGAGCTGGCCGGCCCCAGCTATGGCCGCCAGCAGCATGTGGAGAAGATGCCCTGCCTACATGCCCACAATAATGCAGCAGGGAAGCAACGTGACCTCCACCAAGACTGTGAAAAAAGAGCAACGAAAAGAACCAAAAGAACCCCAAACTCGTCGGGCTCTGCCTACTTCTACCCGGCTTCCCTAGACCTACAACACAGCAGCCACCTACAGACCTATCTGACCGTCCAAACAGCAAACATCTACGGCCATACAGTCAAAGATCTACTTACATGCATCTAGATGGAAACCTAGGCTAAGGGGACCCAAGGCTAAGACACACAAAAGAAAGACCTACGGACCTACCAGTTTCCGGAAGGGCAGAAAAGGACAAAACAACAAGGCTGAAAGGCCTAACGCTACAAAGTAGAGACTACTAGTGACAGGTTCAAGGTTCAAGCCCAGTAGGGCTCAAAGCTAACAAACCAAACGTACAAATTACAGGTCACGGGATCAAGTCCCGCAAGGCCCAAACCAAGGAAACAGCAAACACAGTTAGTGTACAGTCCCACTGGGATACTGCGATTTATTGCAGAAACGAGGGATTGAGGTTGACCAAGATAGAATCCACAACCTGCCGTTTACAGTGCCGGAGGTCATAACCGGCTGAGCTACCTCTGCAAGTATTTCTTTCATTCGGTGGCATTCCCTCCATTGCAAAGGTGCATCTTGATGCAAAAGGGTAAAGCAGAGGTAGAAAATGGAGGGCAGAAAGCAAGAGGCAGAATATGGGAGAGTGAGAAACCAAAAGCGAAAGCAAGAAAGCCGTCAGGTGAAAGGGGAAAAAAAATCAACCAAAAACAAAAAAAAACAATCAGCTAAGCTAGCAAGAAAGAAGAAAAGAACATGTTCTATTCAATTGAGCTTTGTTTGCATTACAACCAAACAGCAATCAGAAGGAGATTATTTTTCTTTTCTCAAATTGTTTGGAGACATTTGAAAGAAGGCAAACATTTGACAGAGAGAGAGGACTGCAAGGCATATATATATATTACTTTTTCTTTGAATACTAAATAATGAAACACTGACCTACTTTGGACCTGGGTATCTTGATGAATCTGACATTCTGCCATAGCAAGTACTGAGATTCCACCGGCTGATCTCGTATGAAGTTCGAGATCAATCCGCCCAAGATGACAAGCTCATGCAACGCGTCTGGTGGAAGGTATCCCTTGTACCGCCTGCCCACATCTCCACTCACCAACACATACACAAAGTAAAGAGAGGGGTGCACGTAGCACGCACAAGTGCACACATGTGTATGTGTGTGCATGCACGTGTATGTACATGTATGCGTGTGTATTTGTGTGTGTGTGTGTGTGTGTGTGTGTGTGTGTGTGTGTGTGTGTGTGTGTGTGTGTGTGTGTGTGTGTGTGTGTGTGTTCGTGTGTGTGTGTGTGTGTTTGTGTGTGTGAGAGAGAGAGAGAGAGAGAGAGAGAATAAATGCCTGGCCATGAATAGCATGTCATGTGGGCTGATGTAGATATGCATGCACTGGG
>BFEA01001065.1:209867-222897 GCA_003427395.1 Chara braunii
TGCTGCGCAACGAAACCATGCAAACCGACAGGACGACCCTTGCCCAGAAAAAAAAGGGCAAAAAAAAAACGTAAAACGAAACTACAAAGGGCATGGCCACACCACTCTCGAAATGTGCGAAATGAGAATGAACTTCCCGCTAGAACATAGCCAGATGCACCCACCACAGTTTTGTCTTTTGCACATTTTGAGAGTGGTGTGGCTACACACCCGACAACGCATAGAGAGAGAGAGAGAGAGAGAGAGAGAGAGGAACCACCAAACCATTGCCAGATTGCTGCGCACCCGACAACGGAACCATGAAAACCGACAGGACGACCCTTGCCCAGAATAAAAAGGGAAAAAAAAAAGGCGTAAAACGAAATGACAAAGGGCATGGCCACACGGGCCCACACCACTCTCGAAATGTGCGAAATGAGAATGAACTTCCCGCTAGAGCATTGCCAGATGCACCCACCAGGGCCACCGCAGTTTTGTCTTTTGCACATTTCCAGAGTGGTGTGGCTACGCCCAAAAGTAGTGCCGCGTACCTGACAAAGAAAAACAAAAACCAAAAAAAACGGCAAAACGACAATTCAACTATCGAACGACTCCCCTTGCAAGATATTGCCGTTCATCTATGGTCCTTGCCCCACCGCCTGCGTGGGCGGCCTCACCAGATTTATTCTCAAAGTGTAACAATTCGTTAAAATGCACMTGCGGCCGCTCCCTGCCCGCCGATCCGGTTCATCCTACCACTGTTGTGCATTTTCGACCCCTTGGCACGGCGCGCAGCTCGCCATCGGCCAGCCCCCGCGGCTGATACGCCTTAAGGGGTAGGATCATCTGCGAGCCTATTTCCTCACGCCGTTCCTCTTGCCCTCTAAACAAAAAGTAGTTGACCAAGGGGGAAGAAAAATGTTGATGAAATTGTATCCAGCGCATAAGCTGGCACAGAGGGCCACAATCTACACCAAGCATGCCAGCAGCTGAATTTTTTATGAGGACAGTGCACATCGCTCAGTAAATGGTAAGATAAAGTGGATCTGCAAAAGGCTGCAAGCAATGAAAGATCGTCCAGAGGCGGTACAAGATTTTCCTCTAATACAAACTCTCACGCGCACTGTTTTCACGGTACTCTCTCTCTTTTTTTTTTTCCTTTTTTTTTTTTTAACAGCTCCATCCGGTTTCTATTCCCCCGACAAGTCAGAAAAAGTACATCGTGTTACCCACTCAACGCTTCCTTCCGTTTGGTCGAAGGAACCCTGACCAGCATTGATTACTCCTTCTAAGGAGGATTGACTGTCAGCTTGCCCAGCCCACTTGTTCCTCTTAGGCTTCTAATCGGAGCCTGTCAAATGAGTCCTAGAAATACGAGAGAAGTGGGGGGGTCTGCTCCGTGTTCTGTTGCTTGTCCTTGTTCTTCACTGTGTGTCCGGTTCGCCTTGTTGTTGATCACCATTCGGACCCTTCTGCCGGTTTGCCCGGCAGGAAACCTTATACTCGTCTTGACTGTGTCTGGTGCCAATTCTTCCATCTCAACCTGTTGTCAACTATCGTCGCCACCTTGCCCCTTAGCAGCCAGCTCCTCGTGAAAGACTGCTTCTTGGTTGTTTGTCCTTCTGGTCTGAGTCTCGTTGAGTTCACTATTCTCCGCCATCTGCTCCTAATTTCCATCTCTTCCATGCTCAGCAGTAATGACCACATTTCTTGCCATGCCACCTCTGCTCCCTCGATTGTTTGGGTGCACGTGCGTTTCCATATCACCCACAGTGCCAGCTTCCTGAGCAGGGTGAACCATACTTCCTTACCTCCCGTGATGTTGCTGGGGATGTTAGTTAGGAGTAGAATGGAGAGGGCCGGGATGTTAGGGGGGGGGCAAGGCAAATAGGATCAACCACAACTCTCAAACCGTCTTCCATATCCATGCCGCTTCTGGGCAGAAGAGGAGGCAGTGGGGGATGTCTTCAGGGGAGCTGTTTCTGCACATTGAGCAGCCTTCCGAGCTTTCAGGGTCGGAATGTTTCCTCCTTACGTGCAGCCATTGGTTGACGGGAAGGGCTGCATGTGCTATTAGACATTGCATACTGCAGATTCTGATTGGTCTGATGAGAAGGTATTTGGTCCATGGGATGGTGATGGGGATGGTGGCGTCTAGGTTTAGTGCAGTTCCCCATTTCTCCGTCAGCCTTGGATTCGGGTCCCTCGTCTGTAGTCTGAGGTCATACCCGAACTTTACGTCGTATTCCGTTATTGTCCTCGATTTCCCCGTGGCGCCCAGAACGGCACTCTGTCTCTTTGAACAAGATAAAGTCAAGATGGATGGATGCAAGAAACTTATTAGATGGGAAGGATCAGATGTACGCATCTCCCCATGGCAGCCGAAGAAGATAGGGCTAGAAGAAAGAAGAGATCAGTTGATGAGAGATTATTACTGGGTGGAGCTCAGACACATTCCCATCGAAGTTCAGCCAGCCTTTATCCATGACTTTGGTCAGCAGTACAAGATAGTGGACTTCATTGATCCACTCCCAACGCACAAGGCCAAAAGAGACGACTACCTACTGCTTGCCCTGCACCTCCCAAAAGACCAGCCCTTTTTGCTAGATGACATCGTTCCGTTTAAATTGGGAGGACATCTGTATCAGATTCACACAGCACACAAGTTTAGACCATGGTGCTATAAGTGTAGGGCTTATGGTCATCTCAGCGCAGAAATCGCTTGTCCACAGCATCCAGAAGATGCTGCGGGATACAATGGATTCCTGAAAAAAGATGGCCATTGCCCCGACAGATGGATACTGATCTTACCAGGTTATGAGGGATGAGTGTATGTGGATGAGTTGTCATCGGGATTTGGGAGGTCAACAAGGGGGATGGTATTGGGAAGGAAGGAGACTGTAAACGCTTGCAAAGGCCGCCAGTGGAAAGGAAACCTCCAGGCAAACCTCCTGCACGCAGCAATCGGGTCACACAGCCTCCAAAGACCAAAACAGCAACCCCCACAAGGGACCAAGGAGGAGGAGGAGGAGGAGGAGGAGGAGGGGACAGCATTACGAAAGAAAAGCAAAGAGCAAAAGGTAAACGAACTCACCAGACCAAAGCAGAATGGAGGCCACAGAGGACCTCAAGCTGGCTCCTACATCCCCACGAGTAACAGATTCAGCCCATTGGACACGGAGGTAGAACCTAGAGGGCAAGAGGAGTCATCTACAAACGGCGAAGGAACTGCAGGCACAAAAAGCAACCAAACAATCACTTCACAACAAACAAATATGTCAGAATCTAGGCTACCAGAGTGGCCCGGGACCACTTGCCCGGCCGGGCCAAAAACATTTAAAAATAAAAAAATATATATATATATATTTTTAATTTAATTTTATATTTTAAATTTGGTAAAGAATTTCGATGTGACATGAGGCAAAAGTTGTTCAATTTATTTTTCTGCAGAACAGAGTTCTTTTTCAGATTTTTTAGATTTTTTTTTTTTTTTTTTTGCTGGGACCTTCTCTGGTCCTTGCCCGGCTGGGCCGCCCAAAAAAGTAGGGTGAGCCGGGCGGCCCGTCTGGTAGCCTAGGTCAGAATTGAAAAAAGTGCAGAAAAAGAAAAAGAAAAAGATAAATCTCTGGATTTTTCAAGTAGTAATTCAGGCCTAATCCCGATGGACTGGGACCCGTTGAGGGATGCCTTCGGGGAGGAACCAATGGAATTGGATCCCATCCCGGGAGCCCCCCCCATGCCAGAGATATCCAGCAACACTTCCCCCCAAGAGCATTCAGAGAACAGGTGCTCAGACATACAAAATGTGGTGGAGTTGCTGCTAGAAAATCTCAACCTTAAATTCCCAGGACTTTCAGAAGACTTCTGGGATGAAACATACAAGGAGCTGGTTCCTCTATTGGAAACTAGCAGCAACTTGAGAATAGCACTGAAACAGGGTCTTCCCACTACAACCAGTTGACGGCAGATGTTTCATCAGCTGCTGCCAATAGTTTACAAGCGGTTTCAGCCCCCTGTCAATTCTGTGGCTTCAGCGACAGAACCTGCAGAGCAAGCAAGCCCAGAGGACTCTGCACACTCAGCCAAGCCAGTCATGGGATCGGGTCACTTTGTGGCCCAAGCACAGCAACTTGGAGAAGTCTCAACTTTCAGTCCCTCCCCAACAATAGGGCCGACTCAGATGTCTGCGAGGTCACAGCAAATGCTTAGCAAGAAAGAAAAAGAAAAAAATGAAAATAAAACTAAAAACACAAAATGGTTAGTGAAGAGCGAAGCTCAGTGTATAAGCGGCGCCTTGTTATCACGAATTCAAGATCAACAGATTTTGGACTAAAATAAACAAACTGATAACAAGCAAAAACAGCAGACCATGCACAAGGATGATGGCACGCAGCTCTCAACGAGTCTGGTCACTCCACCCAATTCATGGTGTTTGCAGGGAGAGGTAGAGTTGAGGGTTCAGGGGGATGATCTCCTTCCACACTCAGCAGCAGACTTTGGACTAAAACCAACGCATGGAAGCTCTCTCACCCCGTTCAAACCGCTTACAGCACTGAAGTTATTGATGTCATTCACATCAGATTTTCTGATACCGGAGGGAACCATAGTCAACCTGGTCTTGTAAGCCTAGAACAAACGACGGGTGGGGCACTGCCTGCAGGGACGGGGGGGATCAAACGAGGCTTGCTATTATCTCAGATTGAAGATCAGGCAAGTGAAAAAGCGGTCAGACAACAAGTCCAAGGAGGGGAATAGGACATTGAGGACATTGAGGACATTGAGGACCGGGATGCTACTTCAGTTACTGAAATAGAACAGCAAGCGTATGTTTAAGGAAATGGCGACGCAAATAGCCACAAAGAACACAATATGTCCAGGAGCATTGCTCCACTACAAAAGAAGTAAAGGTGATGGGAGTACTGGAAGGCGGGTGGGGGTGTCAAATACTAAGATAGCAGAATCCCAACAGCCAAATCTCAAGGAGGTCTTTTTCTAGGTCACGGGTGAGAAGAAGTTCCTCCTTCTCCCTGCATTTGGTAGCACTGAACATGGAGCTCAACCGAGCTCCCATTTAATAGAATGGAATCAGACAGACGAAGAGGAGAACGGGGAAAACAGAGAGGAAGGAGAGGAAGGAGTAAAAGCAGACCCAACAGTGCCAACACCACAGTCTCCAAAAAGTTCTGAAGTCAGCAGCACTCACAGTCCCTGCTTTCACTCAAGAGAGTTTTAACATTTCTCACAAAGCAGAAAATTTTGTGGTTGTCCTTCGGGACATCCATTAAAATTGGAACGATACAGAGAAGATTAGCATGGCCCCTGCGCAAGGATGACACGCATAAATCGAGAAATGGTCCAAATAATATGGCAAAAAAAAAAATAAAAAATAAAAAATCGTGGTCAGTGGTCACAGATTTAGATAACGAGTCATATCCGGAAGACACTCAGTCCAACCAGGGGAAGAGAAATGGCAAGAGAGATTGGAGGAGCTGAAGGACCTGGAGAAATCAGCAGGATCAAATGCAGACCCCTCAACTAATAGAAGAATAATGAACAACCCCCCAAGGCCACCCCCCTCTGCCTCATCAGATGGAGAACTGGTCAGTAGGAGGCAAAAATTGTGCCACCTTCTAGCAAACGACATGCAGATCTATTACTATCAAAGCCGGGGGTTTTGATCTTGCCAGTGAGACAAAAGGAAGGGGGATGGGAAACTGGATTATCTAAACCAAACGGGGCACTTCATGGAGAGGTTACAGTGCAGGGTATGTCACCAGGTATCGTCTCTGCAGTATTGGGAAAACTGACAGGGGTGGCACGCTTTAAAGCTCAGGTAGTCAATTTAATTAAGACTCGATTCCCAGTGGGTCGAGCATCTCTAGTGATCGTAAGAGAGGAACCTCACATGTCGACAGCCAATCTCGATTGGTCAACCTATGCTGGTTCAGTAAACACATGTTGGGTGAGCTCCAGCAATTGAAGGTCAAAGCCAGTAAGTTTTGGATAGGTTACTATAATGCTCTCCCGGCTAATACTTAATGGGGTGCTAGAGCAAGGGGGGTTTCTGGACGGAGCACTATGAATGAATCTCTAGAATGCATTATCAGGCAAGGGCCTGAAGGTTACAGATTGGAGATTATTTAAGTGATAAAGGGGATTAATGCTTTGGATGCGCTGTACAATAAGGACAAAGAATGGAACATCAGATTTTGACCTCCAATCACTTAATGTAAACGGTTTAGCATCAGCTAAACAATCAAAACGCCAGGCTATATATGACCAATTGAAAGCGGTGGAAGGTAGGGAGTGGCCTGACGCTATCTGTATCAAGGAGACTCACTTGTTGGATAATGCAGATCATCACCATATTCACAAACAAATATGGCCTCATCAAGCCTTTAGGTCGCATTCCCTTAGACTTGGGAGCGCAGGGGTAACTATTTGGCTCCCTCCGGATTCAAGGATTGACCCGCTATACTCGGAGGTAGGTAAAGGAGGAGGGAGGTGGGTCTACCTACTTGCTACGCTAGAAATAGTAGTAGTTGTTATCTGTGTATATGGGCCTAATGAGGTAGGAGAGAGGAGAGAACCCCTCCCAGTTGGGATCCTAGTCATCATGGCAGGGGACTTCAATGCAGATCCGGATCGCCACCTAGATCGCCAGCATATCCCCTCCCGCTATCCTTCATACATAAAGACTGATGAGTATATCATAGATGAATTATATCAATCTCTCAACCTCTTTGATACATACAAACGTTTCTACCCGGTCGAACGTACTTACACATGTTTTCGAAAAAGCCAAACAATGAAGGCTTCAAAATCCCAAACTGATGTAATCTTAATGTCTGAAGAAGGGAGCACTACAAGTAGCAAAGATTTTCCCTCGTAATGCCCTCCCAGGGTTGGACCATGCAACATGTGTCATTATATTGTCTTTTAGAAAAAAACCTGATCAAGGCAGAGAATTTTAGTACGCGTCCCTATTAAACATAGAGCGTTTCAAGGTATATTTACAAGATGTTTGGTCTTTCTGGAGGGAGCAGAAGGATAGCATCAAGGATGACATACGCTGGTTCAACAACGACCTCATGTTCCTAGGCCATAAATGCAATGAGTATTCCAAAATGATGGCTGCCCAGCGTCATCTGAAAGAGGTAAATTTACAGAAACAACTTCTACAACTACAACAACAAGAGGAGTTAGGGGGTGACTCTCAATCAACAACACACAGAGAAAATCAATAATTTAGAAACTAACTTATATGGAACATAGATGGCAAGGAATTCGCATAAGAGGAAAGTTATCCAAATATAACACTGAAGGGGTTATGGATGTAAGATTATTTGCAAAAGCTAAAGTGAGATCTGGTAGATCTATCATTGAAGCGCTCTCGGACCCACAGGATAAACAACACTCCCTAGTAACCTCAACTGCAGCATGCACTCAAATAGCAAGAAAATTTTATTTTTAAAAAATTACTTCATCTACGATGAACAATAACAACTTTATCATGAAGCAAAATTATATTTTATTGTGTCTATAATTAAATTTATTTGTGATATTTTGATTGAGTCTCTTATATGTTTTTTCCAATTTATTTAGGTTTTTTAGTTTCATATTTAAAATGACCTTGATAACGATCTAATGTTTGAATTTTAAAGTAATTGTATATATCTCTAAATTATATTGAGTCATTTATTAATATTTAAAAAATATTTATTGATATTCAAAATATGATATTTATAAGATATTATTTTTTTTATATTTTATTCATGTATGCATGCTTGTAATTAATGTATATTACTTTTTAAAAAATCATAAAGTAAATACAAATTATACAACATATCTATTATTATTTGACTATATCACATATAATTTTCTCATTCATTGAATTGATTAAGAAATTCGACACAATATCGTGAAGTAGATGTTTTTGCTTAATTTGGCTCAGATCTTGATGTTGTCATTCAATATTTATTAAATTGTGGCCCGAGACTAACTGAAGTGTTGAAACAACCACAATATAGTCCAATCTTGATTCAAAAGCAAGTTGTTGTTATTTATGCGGCTGTCAAAGGTTATTTAGATATGGTTAAAAGTCTCAAGTAGGTGTACGATTACCAAAATGTGCCTTTGTACAAAGTAATCTTTCAATTAACTTTTTTTAATTGAACGTAGTTTAATTTTGTTTTGTTTAGGTAGCTCAGTTGGTTAGAGCAAAAGACTTAAAATCCTTGTGTCAGCGGTTTGAATCCACTTCTAAACAGGCAACATCAATCTCTTATGGACAGCTCTCATGACGATGGAGAAGGAAAAAAAATCGAGCATTGATGGGCTCCCCAAAGAATTTTGAGAGGTAATTTGGACTCATATTTCATAAGATCTTATGAATTTTTACAATGTTGTATGGGTCTCAGGGAATATGGGGGAAATAGTGGGTCAAGGGGTTCTAACTTCACTGTATGAAAAAGGGGAAAAAACGTAATTACAGACCGATCACCCTCCTTACGGTTGTCTATAAATAAGTGGCGGAAGCATTAGCCAACAGGTTGGTGAAACTTCATGAAAGTGATTACATAAATCATCTATCCAACTCGATCAGGATTATTTCAGGTAGGAACATACAAGACAACACTCTTCTATTTAATGAGTTTGTGAAGCAATCAAAACAATAAAAAAACAATGCAGCATTCATCTTCATAGACTTTGAAAAGACATATGACCATGTGGACTAGATATTCCTTGATACCTGCATGTAAAAATTCAACTTTGGGCCTTATTTTCGAAGATGGGTGGAGATCCATAAATCAAAAGTCAGGACAAGAGTCATGATAAATGACAACCTAGCCCCTCTCATTTCTCTTCAGCAATCGATAAGACAAGGAAACTCGATAACTCCCTTTCTATTTGTCATAATGATGGGAGCCCTAGCGGCTAATTTATGTCAAACTAAGGACATTAAATGCATTAAGGTTGCTTCTATTCCAGAGGAGGTCATTTCAGTTTATTCTTTGTTTTTTAGAGACCTCTCCTTGATGGTTGATGCCTCAGAGGAAAACATGAGAGCAATCAGAATGTTGATGGACAAATTTTGTACCCTATCAAACATGAAGGTTAATTGGGGGACTATTGGGGGAATAAAACGCAAGATTGGTGGATTCACCATCAGGGGGTTAGACCACCGGAGAGACCTCATATAAACTAGTTGCCCCCATCATCCCCGATTAGGGTACTAGGGATGTTCATATTAGCAGAAGGAAAGTCGGCAACAAACAATGAATGAATCTCTCAACCTGCACTTGCAAAGTTGGAAGCATGGAAAGATAAGCAGACTTCCCTCATAGGTAGATCGTTAGTTATTAAGAATGTTATAATGGTCGCTCTTTGGTACAGATCCGCAATATGGTCGGATAAGTCTGCTCTCCAAGCCCTACAAAGGCAAGCGACAACCATGGAGAGAGAATCATGAATACAAAAATGTGATCAGTAGGGTAGCCTGGCAGGTGGTGATTCAACCCAAATCCAAAGGGGGACTGGGTATCCTAGACCCAAACACACAAGCACTAGCATTATCTATCCAATGGATCAAGAGGCTGCTCTTTAACCCACAAACATAATGGCAAGCGCTCGCATGGGAACAAATCCCAAGGCTTGCGCTAGAGGTCCCGGATGGCACAAACCCTATGGTATGGTTAGAGAATCGTCACTGGTCCATCACGAGGAGACACTAACAGATAGCAAACAATGGGGTAATTTCAGATAGGATGGCAGCAAGGGCAGATATAAAGAATGGTCATTTATGGTCTACCATTCTTAAAACCTGGCAAAAGCTTCCTCTCCCAGACAAATGTCCTCCTAACAGATGGGAAGAGGTATGCCAATAACCCATCTTCAATAATAGATGGGTCAAGGATTCTCTAGGACGTACTTTATATTGGGACTCACCATAGAGGGGATGGATGAAAAGAGGGATCTTTAGGATTGGTGTTATTTGGTGTGTGGAGTCAATGACTGGTGTGACATGGAACAACTCCAGCCTATTCTCTTTTACTGTAGAAATTTGAAGGATATTTGGACTCTGATTCTACTGGGTTGGGTAAGAATCGTTAAAAAAGGACCTAATTTGAAGGAGGGTAACTGGGTTGGCTTTTGTGGTAGTACTCAACAGCTAGGCAATGTGGTGATGGTAAGAGAGGAGGGGGATACTCGTCTCTCTCTTTTCTCTCTGGACCAGAAGAATATTTTATGTACTTCACAACCACCGGAGACTAAATGGTACCCGAAGGATCATCTGTTCAGAACAAGGGTTCTAAAAGATAAGGATCAATGGCTGACCTTCAAACCATCCCTTCCGATCGACAAACTCGCTTTGGACCCGGCTGCTTGGACATGGACCATGCCGGAAGGTAAAAGACAATCACGTACTCGCCACCTCCACACCTTAACAATAAAATTCACATATAGGTTATTGAGACCTACTATAAACTTGAAAGATAGAGTAGAATCTCGGTGGATGAAGCAACTAAATGTCAGCAAGGAGTCTCTACGCACCATTAAGTGGCTTAGGAATATCAAAATCAAACCAGCCAAGATAGCCTCCTTACAATGGCTTGAATATCGTCGCTTACCAACAAATGATTGACTAATTGACAGGACTTCCCTTGAACAGAGGGGTTTGGCGTTACCCCGGTGTGGTCTCTGCTTTTCAGCGTTTCCCTCACGACTCACTTCAAAAACTATAGAATTTTCCTAAAATGTCCAGGGGTAGTTTGGCTGTGGAGATGGTGGGACAAGATTTGGAACCAAATGGCCACCTCCCAACGTTGGCCATGGGAATGGTAAGCCCTCCTTTGCGAAACATGGAACCCATCACAAGCGGATGATTTTTACTATTAATTTATACAGGACTGGAAGGAGGGCAATCCTTTGGGCCCTTTGGCACCGCCGGTGCACATATGAAATGGAAAAGGCCAAGATTGATGGCCCAGATTTTACGGACTCGATAAAATACCAAATTCAAACTGACATCACTGCACAATGGAATAAGGTAAAAAGATCAACCACCTACTAACCAAAGCAGAAATTCAGAATCGCATTCAGCGGTAACTGGCTGGGGGGCACTCAAGCAAGGAAACTGGGAGAAGTCAAACGGAAGGGGCCAAGGGAAGAGAATCAGGAGAATTCGAAAGGAGGTGAAGGGGAATTTTCAAGAGATTACCGCTTGGTCTTTCAAGATTGGACAACTGTGGACCCATCCATTCCATTCCACCCCCTCTCAGAGTTCCCAGAACCTTTTCCACCGCCATCCTTGAGCCTGGTTCCTTTGAGTTGGTATGGTTTGTAGTAAGTAATTACTGTTTTCTTGGTTTTGTTTTCTCTGAAAAAGCTTAGATCCTACCAGAGTTTACATCATCATCACCATCATTAGTAGGCCACATGCAGATTCACCAGTCGTATCAAGAGGGATGCTGCCCACCCACCCCCCCAAAAAAGGGGGTGTGTCCTTTTCCTGAATTGTTAGATATAAATACCAGGGTTTATTGAGCATAACTGGCACCAAATTTTGGGTGAAGAGGTAGGTCTTGCAGGATGAAACAGTGGGCTGCAGGAGTTGTGCCAGTGCCGTTTTGATAGATATGGCGCCCAGGTCTGGGTGAAGAGGCATTACAGACAACCTCCTCCTTTACACCTGCTTCATAAACCCCCCAGTTTTCCCTGGGGCAGTCAATGCTGGCAGGGATGGTCAGATTCTCTCACAACTCTTCAATTCTTCAAATCATTGTATTCAGGGGACGTTGGACCCACTTTCCAGCAGGTGTAGCTCCCCACCAATAGACTAGAGCAACCGGAGCCATTACTACGGGAGGTTGCCCGTATCACCTCCACTAGTAGAAAGCCTCTGTTTTCAAAAAAAAAATATAAAAAAAATGTACGTATTGTTCAGGGGAAGACGGTAGGGCTGCGAGCTGGTGAACGCCGATCCTGAAACAGATTGGTTATGTTCTCAATTGTCTGCACTCTGCAGGTACCCTCTGACACACATACCGTCTTCCCCTGCATAAAATGCTTGGTCGGTCATTATTCGCAGCCGTAAGGGCTGCGGTATGGTGCGGTCAGGCGTCTGTGTCAAGGTGGCCAAATTTTGGCCGTGGACGACCACTGCAAAATAGGGCATGTAGAGGTCTAAATTTCGGTATGACGGGTCCTTCCAGTGCTTGTGGATGACCGACAGCCTTAAGGAGGCCCTACCAATAGGTAAGCATTCTCACGCAAGTCCAACTCCTAGTGGCACTCGGAGGGACCGGTGGGTGGCCATAGGAGGGCGCAAGTCCCACTCCTAGTGGCACTCGGAGGGACCGGTGGGTGGCCATAGGAGGGCGGGCCGGCGGGTGGCCATGAGAGGGTGCAGTCCAAACCACAGCTGCGCCCAGGTCGAAACGGCTTGTGTTTACCGGGCGATGCATGGAAGGACACACGAGTCATACACACACACACACACACACACACTGTCACACACGCACAGTAGTCGTGGACACGATCTACAAAGCGGTATACCCACGGTCTTCTCACTGCACCAGATCATTTCACCTGAATCTGAATGCATTTGCGCGCCAGATTCAGAAACTGAGATGCACTCTCTCTCTCTCTCTCTCTCTCTCTCTCTCTCTCTCTCTCCCCACACACACACACACACTCTCGCATGCTGTGGAGGACGCAATTCGTTAATTTGGCGAACGCCCGTGCATAGAGGTGGCACGGCATAAGATATCTTGTGGAGAGCTCCCCGCCACACCCCACACACGAGCTCTCTCTCTCTCTCTCTCTCTCTCTCTCTCTCTCACACACACACACACACACACACACACACACACACACACATGAGCCTGGCTGCACAAACTCTCTCTCTCTCTCTCTCTCACACACACACACACACACACACACACACATGAGCCTGTCTGCACAAACTTGCTCATGGGCGCTTTCCTGCAGGCCCGTGAGAGCGCCCCAACGGGTCTCGCACCCCGCCCTCGTCCCCCCCCTTCCCCCC
>BFEA01001066.1:0-10020 GCA_003427395.1 Chara braunii
GGGGGCGGGGGTAGGGGATCCTGGGCCGGGGGTCCGGGGTCAAACCCCAACTTCGGCTCGGGCCCCGGGATCCCTGCATGACAACACTGACTCATACGCCTTTTCGAAGTCGATAAAGATGATGGTGTCGTCCACCTCTCGTTGTCTAGCATACCTGATTGTTTTGTTTACTAGTAATATGTTATCTTGAATGTTGCGGTCGGGCATGAAACCAGACTGATCAGGATTGATGAGGACATGCATAAGGGGCAATAGTCTATTGGTTAGAGCTTTGGATACAATTTTGTACGGCAGAGGGATGAAAGGAGCTCGGCTTGATGGCCGGGAATATACTGATACCATCAGGTGGAAATCACAACCAGGTGGGAAAGATTGAAGGAAAAGCTTAAATTTTTCTCCCTAGAAAGAGACATCAAACAACACATCCAAACATTTAATCAAGACTGGCTTGGCGGGGATCAAGGAGGGAGGGTGGGGCGGGCGGAATGGGAGAGAAGGCAGGGAAATGGTTCAGAAATGGATTCATGGAATTATCGACTTACTTTTAATGACTGGTGTAATATTGATCCCAGCATTCCAATGAGCCCACCCTCAGATTTTCCAGATCCCTTTCCGCCGTCAGGTATGCCATTGGTTCCAATCTCATGGTACGCGCAAGATGTTGTTTGAAACTATGAACAATATTTTTTTCCTCTCTGTTCATGATCTGTATCAGATTCTGGAGATAGTAGGAAGGATGGTTAGACCTACTTACCTTAGTATCAGATCAAGACAGCGAGTCATAATGATCCGGTTCAGAAAAGGCACTGGGCCTGGTTCCCAGCGGCGGAAGTCTCTGAAGGATTGAAAGTGCTAGTTGGACACGTATATTTGGCGCCCGATCAGGGTGAAGAGGCACAAAAACCATATTCCCTCATTCTTCCCATTTCCGGGTTCACAACTGTTCAGAAGGGACGCTGGGCCTGGTTCCCAGCACGAGCTGTTCCTTGTCGTCCCAAATGTTTATGATGTAAAGGGACGCTGGAACCGTTTTCCAGCAGGTGCAGCTCCCCACCAATGGAGCGGAGCCATCTTTCAAACAGGGAGAATAGAGGGGGTGTCTGCTCTTACCAGCATCCCCTCTATTCCCCATCAAGGATGTAAAAAAAATAAAATAAATAAAATAAAATGGGTGATCGGGCGATAGTTGCACACGTCCTGCTTATCCCCCTTTTTGTATAATAGGGTCGTTACACCTGGCCCATCATTCCCCAAAGGAACCCTGACATTGGACAGCTTGCACATAACTTGAAGTCATGAAGTCCTCTTTCAATTCTGGCCAGAAATGTAGCCAGAATTCTTTGGGGAAGAAGTCTAGGCCAGGGGTCTTCTCGTCTTCCATCTGTTGGAGGGCTTTGAGGATCTCTTGTTCATGTAAGGGGCTGTCCAGGGACTGCATCTGCGCTGCAGTCAAGCGGATGCGGATGGCCTGTGCGAGCGCCTCGCTAGCAGCCGCGAGTGTGTGGGGGTCCCATTGTTTGGCTTGGGAGGTGAACAGATGCTTATAAAAATCAGTTGCATGGTTGACAATTTGGTAGGCATTGCGAGCAGTGGCCTTATCCTGTTGAAAGGGATTCCGGAGGGCTGCAATCATATTTCGACGTGCCCGAGCCTTGGCTTTAGCAAAAAAATGTTTGGCCATGGTACCATCCGTCTGGTCCTTGCGGATTTTGGCCTGCATTCTCCATACTTGGGGTTGCTGTTCCAGGTGGTCTTGGAGCACCTGCCTTGCTGCCTGGAGTCTGTTGAAGATCTGAGTGTCAAGTGGGTTTTCTATTAGCTGCGCATCCCACTCTTCTAGGTCCAGCAAATGTTTGTCCAGGATCGCCTTGCAGTCATCGCGAGTTTGATAGAAAATTTATTGACTCTCTGGCGTAGATCTGCTATCCCCCGGTTAAACCAGTCCACTATGTCCCCTTCCTCTGGTTTGGTTGATCTCTCTTCTGGCTTTTCGGGCGACTACTAGTGCCAGAGGTGTACGGTAGAACGACAACGGGACCACAGGACTGCTGGGTCAAATATGGTCGGACATCTGACCGTCACTCAAAATGTCCACTGGTACAGGTGGTTTAGGGCTTGTCTTTTCGAGGTCCGTAATGATCCAGTGAAGAGCATGGGAATTTGGGAAAACTGGCCACCTGCGATCTACCAGCTGTTCCCCCCTCTTTCCTTTATTTGTTTTGTTTCATGTTCTGTTGAATGCCTTTGTCTATTGCGCCACTGTAGAGCGTGTCTGACATCCAGTGGCCCAACTCAGTTGGTAAGGCACACAAGTGGCATTCAGGACGTCTTGGGTTCAATCCCCATGGCCTCATGTACCTTCCTGGGCAAGCTTGGTGCTCCCACCTACAGATGGGCCTTTGGTCCCCCCCAAGCGGCTCAACGTACCTTCCTGGGCAAGCTTGGTGCCCGCCGGCTAAAGATAGGCCGTTGGCTCCCCCGCGCGGCATTGAGCAGAGACTGCTGATGTTCATAGGGGAAAGGGACCGGAGGGGAGGCACAACGACTGGCCCATGGAAGAAGGTCGCTCCTGACGCTATTTGGCTGACCCCTTGCCAGTATCGCCCACCTGCAGTTTGGGTGCAGCGGCCGCATGTTCCCTCGGGCTGGCTGCTATGGGGTTCCCGATAATACAATAATGATGATGAAAAGACCTGAAAGACTGTCGTGTCCAGATTTGACAGGTCATTGAATTGGTTGGGCTCAAAATAATTAGCCTTAACACACAAAAACAAAGTGTGTCTGACGGGGCAGCTTTCTCGCCTCCCATTATGCAGATGGGCAATGAGGTGACCTTCACCCTGTGTTTTTTACTTTCTTTTTTTTTTTTGCGAAATGACACTTCAGATGTTATTATCCTATTCGTGGACATAGGCAGTCGATGGACGGCCATTCGTCTTGGTGTCCGGGCGGCCATTCGTCTTGGTGGGGTTATCATTCCACATATCCACGTCATTGCAATTGGGAAAGAACTTCGGACGATTAGTCAATAACCTGTTCATTATGTAGTATGATCATGCTATTTGGGGAAAGATGACATACCCTCGCGCATGCATGTCGGGAGTGTCCTCTTCATCCATACACAGAGTCTGACTCTGAGGCAACACACACACACACACACACACACACACACACACACACACACACACACACACACACACACACACACACTCACAAGCGGCAACTGCAGCACCATGATGACGGACTGTGTCCGCCGTCATGCCTCAGATGTGTCCAAAGTATAGGCAGGAGGAACATGGGTGATCTAAATCAAGTACAAGCATACCAACAAGAAGAAGAACATGATGAAGACTCAGGTGGTGAGTAAACTGAGAGAGACAGCATGGTGCTCAACAATATGGGATGCAGGGGGGCAGGAATGCATACACAAAATGTTGCACCTCCCAGTGGGAAGGAAAACCCACATGCCGGCAAGCACACACATCGTCTGCTGACCATTCCACACTCTCATGGATCCACAAGCTTCTCCACTCACAGACAATGTCATGCAATGGGAAGATTGCAATGCTGGGTGTGGAAGCAGTCAAAGTGCAACCAGTACGAGGGTCCACACTTCAGGGAATCCGATGTCAACCGTGCGTGCACACATCTGATCAGCAGGGCATGTGTAATGGGTACTAATGGCATTTCTCACACTGTCAAACAAAATCGGAATATGCAAATGTATATTGTGGCAGGTTTGAAAATGGGCAAATTCCAGACATACCCGTTCGAAGAAAGTACTGTGACAAATATACTGGTGCAACCGTGTCTGTGACAAACATACAGGTTTCGACACAGATTGCCTGTCGTTTTCATGTTTGTGACAAATATACCCGGCCGTGCCTTCTTTTGAAACAGAGAACCTGTTGGCCTTGGAGTGCTTGCCTCAGGACATACTCACACAGGGACCTATATTCCCAAAATCCCCCCAAAAGGGGGAAAAGGCCGGTCACACGGATCTACCAAAATTGAAATTCGCAAAATTTAATGTACTATTCCTGTGCCCATTTGTCAGCGGCCTGGGAAGCCGCGGGGCAAGGGATTTTGCGGTCACCTCTGGAGGCGACCGCAAATGCCTTTTTTTTTTTTTTGCATTTTYTTCAAAAGATGACAAAAATTCGTTCACAAAAGTTYTTGCACAATTTTTTTTTTTTTTTTTTTTTTTTTTAAACACATTCATTTATATTCCAAAAGAACACATTTGTCTCGAGGCCGGGGACCTCACAATTCAACCCGGAGTTATCCTGGCAGCATCAGCCGGTTTAGCTTCAATGTCTGTGAATAGGTACCACTCTCCTACCTCTAACAGGACTTACTCTACTAAACACACAGGGTCTATACGACCCTCCCGAGCCTCCCGCGGGTCAGCTGCTACCTACAGCCTCTCTTGGTTCCCGGATTTTTCAGCGGGTAAACCTATCTCCCTCCTGCGGGATTTCCGAACCGAGAGGTCAGGTATGCCACTACACCCAATACTAGATCCAACACTAAACCCAGACTCTAACACTAAACCCAGAGATCTACTGAGCCAACAACCAGTGAGAAATTACCAGTTTACCTTCTGCTGTGACTGCAGCTAGCTGGTTCCCCCTTGCCCATGTGAACAAAAACCAGTTCCTCCCTGTCTGACCCCTTCCCTGATCTGCCTTTCTCACCCAGTCTGCCACAATCATTGTTCGGATAAGTTATTTCACTTTTGCCTTGATGCATATGTCCGAACTCCATTCACTCCTGAATAGGATGTTGTTCCTATCTTCCCAGATAACCCTCATGATGGCTGATCTGATAGCCTGGGCCACGTAACCCCACCCTTTCCTGCTGAAAAATAACGGAGGGAGTCTACCCGTGGTAACCCAATCTTGATTCCATTGTAAGATTGACCTGATCCTCCGCCAATGCAGGTCCCACCATAACCATATCCTCTTCGATGCAGGCCAATCCCAAACCAAGTGGATAAGTGTCTCCTCCTGTCTGTGGTCACACCGACCGCACGTTTCCCGGACCTCCATACCTTTGTTCGTCAGCCATTTTGCAGTGGGTATTGCTGAGTGCGTAAGGAGCCAGAGTAGACTCGAGAGCTTTAGGCTTGGGAGGACTATCAGCTGCGACCAGACTGCCTTCAGCTCGAGGCCTGAAGGTGGTGCTGGCAAATTCAAATCGCGTGCTGCTCGGTTTCGAATCTCTCCAATTCGACTCATAGACTGCAGGGTCCTTCATATGCTGGTATCGTATTGTGCCAGACATTTGATCTCTCCCGATTGAAGCTGCCACATAGAACAGAGTGGATCAAGTCTGAACTCTTGGACTGCTGCCCCTGCTTGGATTACTGTGAAATTACTGGTCCTGCCCGACCCTGCAGACTTTGTGACTCTCACCGCTGTTAGCCTTTGCTCCGAGTCCAGAGTCACCTCTCGGATGAGACCCAGACTCGACCCATTACCCTGCCTTCCCTGTGGTGCCCATTCCGAAGCTTTCCAATCACCCTCTTCCAATTTCTCTTCCACCTTAAGGTATCTGAGATGCAGCGCAGAGTTGTGGGACTTTTTGTACCAACCTCCCACTTGAAGTTCAGTTCCTTCATTAAGCAGTTTTTTCCACTCTGCAGGGATTGCTTCGATAATACTCCCCAACTTGCTTCCCAGACTTCGCACTCTTCCTAGCACTGGTCTCAACTCCCTTTCTGTCTTCCACCTTCTCATGTCCCCTGACCACATGTCTCCGACCTTTGAGATCCCTTTCTCCACCCAGCATCTGCCAAAATTACCTGGTTGGCCTGCAGCGGAGGCTTGCACAATTTGTGGATGGCTCCGTGTCCCTCCCCATCTCGTCTGCAAGGTGAAAAACGTGACAGCTTCCACAGCCCGCCTGGAAGCATATGATATAGCCTCCCCGGGTGTCTCATGCTCCGCATTGCAAAGAAACCATGAACGGGACACTGTCTGCAATTGGGCGGGCTTAGTCAGAGTGCGGGTGATGGAAGGGACGGACCGGTCCCTTTTTGTGTTCCGACCTTCTTCCCCTATCTCAGCCCTTCCCTTCGACCCGGCGGAGTGGGAGTGGCCCCGCCGCGATACTGCCCCGCCGCTCAAAACATGGGATTATTCGGTCAAACAGGGTTACCGGGTCATACACAAAACGCAATCGACTGAGAAGACCGTGCAAAAAAGGTGGGGGAGAGATTCCATCCTACAGCCAAATGATCTGGCGGATTTTAGGTGGACCCGCTATTCGAACATAATGCCAACATCTCACCGGGCCCTCCAATGGCAGATACTGTATCGCTGCCTGCCCACCCCAGATTGGCTCGTCTCCAGGACTCATCTGGAACAGCAAGGTCTCTTCTCACCCATCTGCAGTTATTGCGACTGGTTTTCCCAACCCTCCCGAGCCATGCTGGAGCATTGTCTGCTGGGTTGCCCCATGGTGACCCAAATTTGGAGGTGGTGGGATGCGGCCTGGACTGTACTTACAGGCTCCCAACTCCCATGGGACCCGAAACTTCTCCTCCTTGGGAGCTTCTCCACCCCTCGGACGGACTGGCCCCCGTACGACCAGAATCTGTTCCAAATAACGCGAATCGAACTCTTGATGCTTGCCTGGAGAATGAGCTGCTCTTTTGAGAGAAAACAGCACTCCTTCACCGCCCCTCAGGCAAAAGASCATRTGTCCCAGTATCTCGTCGGGAGGGTGAGAGCTGCATGGGATCAGACCAAGACCCAGATATTGAAAATAAATCGKGACCCCGTCCTCTCTCCAGCACGAAAGCGAAACAAAGAAYTGGAACTGACGACCGGGTTTACTGAAATTTGGCTCGGCCAGAAGAGAGCCATGGCAGATCTTCAAGACTCCCAACTCCAATGGAAAAACTGGCGGGCTCACGAACACGAATGGTCCCTCAAGCCTTACTCCCACTTTGAAATCCCCTTCGCAGCAAACCCYCCCTCCTTCGTCCTCCTCCCGTAATGCTCCGCCATACACGRCTCTACCCCCGGATGAGCCCGAAGGGGCGCCTCCGTTCCCCCCTCAACCGCCTGTCCTGCCTTCCTTTCCCACCGCCCTCCCCCTTCTTCTCACCTCCCTCCTACCAACTGGGCTCTATTGCTGAGACATCGGGGTGGCTGCGACTGCRGGAGATTCGGTGGACCAGCCTCAAGGTTGAACAYGGGTCGGAAGAACTCGAAGGCACGTGGAAGACTCGGGCAGTTCGGCGATCAGGGGTCTTCCCTCCATTGAGGGTTAGGGGTCTTACGGCTGTATGGACCTTAAAAAGTTTAAGTGGTCTGAGGAGTTTCTCTGCAAAAACACTGAAACAAAATTCGCCGCATCTCTATACAATTTCCCCTCTTCTTTATGTGGGAGGTCGGCTCTCTCCACCTCCAATCAGGATTAGGGTTTTTTGCGTTTTACACAGGGGGAGGCTGTTTTACCACAGAAATCCCCTCCAATCAGGGTTTGGGGCTTTTGCGTTTTACACAGGGGGGGGCTGTCGTCCACTGCAATTTACACCACTCAGGGTTTGGGGTTTAGGGTTTAGGGTTTACAGGGGATTTTCTCAGGGGGGCTGTCCCCCCTATTTTGCATGCTCTGAGTGCATGCTGCCCCTTCTATTTTTCTTATGTCTTTCCCTGGGGTTGCTTCTCTTGCCCTTGCCTTTAGGGAAATGTCTTCTCTTGTCTTCTGTATAGCTACTGCATGCACCACATTCACTGTTGCTGCTGTTCTCTGTCCACGAGGATGACGTTTTGGATTCCTGAATTAGCAGTACATCCCTTGATCACACCGTGACAATAAATAGGGGAGCTGCACATTATGGCCGTTTTGCGGATTCGGGGTCGCAGTGTGAGTATGCCCTCAGACCAGGCAAATAATGCCGCCTAAATGTGCATAGAAACTTTCCAAAAAGGGTACTTCTGCACCTTTCGGGTATATCTGTCATAATGCACGGGCTGACCTCTATATTTGCTACATGAATTCTCCAAACCGGTATGTTTGCAATTTGCCCTTTGAAAATTCCATACATCGGGTGTAGCCTTTTTTTTGTTTTCATCCTCCAAAGGTCGAGGCCAGTAGGCCTCACAAATTTACAGCCTGCCCAGGGCCTATGCTTCTAGGCTCCGTTGGTCCTGTCCTCCATGCCTGTTTGGACTACCGTGGAACTTCCTTTCCTTTCGCCGCCGAATGGCCGGATTGTTGGGTGGTGTGCTGCTTACACCACCAGTACCTTTCCCGGCCATTTTTTTAAAGTCTTGGCGACGTTGGCGTGCATGCAGCCGCAACTGTCAGGCTCGGCCTCAGGAGCAAAATGGCTGTAGGCACCAGCCAAAAGGAGGCCGACTCTGGTTTGTTTTTTTCCGGTGGGCGGGCATTTCCAGCCCCGGACAACGTTGGCGTGCATGCAGCCGCAACTGTCAGGCTCGGCCTCAGGAGCAAAATAGCTGTTGGCACCAGCCAAAAGGAGGCCGACTCTGGTTTGTTTTTTCCGGTGGGCTGGCATTTCCAGCCCCGGAGAAAAGTGACTGGGAAGAAAAAAGGAGCCGCCTGGGCCTCCTTTTGGCTGGCACCACCAGCCATTTTGCTCTGGAGGCCGAGCCCCAAAAATGCACGCTGAGTCGCTGACACTTCGACAAAAATGGCTGGGAAACGTACTGGTGGTTTGAACCACCAGTGCTTTACCCGCTTGAACATCAATTCCGCGGCAGTATATTCGGAACTTCCTGGTCGCTACCGAAAGACTGGACAACAAACTGTTTTTCTACAAAAAAAAAAAAAAAAGTAAAACAAAGAAGAAATCGAATTACATTGTAATAAAAAAGTATGAAAAACAAAGAAAAAGAGCGGCTGGCATAGCGCAGCCCGCCTCGTTTTGGTGTAAAAGGATGCTTATTACTGTATAGCAAGCAGTGGCCCTGGGAGGTAAAAGGGGCAGGTGGGGGAAGGGAGGAACTAGGTTTTCGCAGCAGGTATCTGGCCCCTGGTTCAGGGTGAAGAGGTTCTCTTCCTTCTTCCAACCTCCCGCTTAGTCAATCCCCTAGCTTCTAGGGCAATCAATGCTGGCGGGAATTTTCCACCCCTCATTTTTCTGATGTACTCCAAATTCATTTGATATATGGGACACTGGACCCGTTTTCCAGTAGGTGATGCTCCCCACCAATCGATGAAGCCTCTCCCAAGGTGCTAGCGGTGTCTGCCCTTACCAGCACCATTATCACTGGAGGGGGTGTTTCTCCAAAAAAAAAAAAAAAAAAAAAAAAAAAAAAAGTTTGTCAATGCGTGCGAACGCGCGCGCGAGAGAGAGAGAAAGAGAGAGAGAGGTATCGGACATAGTACTGACTAAGGACAGGCTCTGAAATTATTTAGTACGGTACTGACTGGAGGGTTCGAACACACGACCTCGAGGGTGGATACTGCACTGAGATACACAGCCAAAAAAAAGGGGGCCCGGCCGAAGCAACAGCACACGGATCAGAAAACTGCAACAGTTTCTGGTCCATGTTTCGACCAAAATACACACATACAACGGATCTCAGGCTGTCCAAAACGCCAGGCATGAACCGACGCCGACGGGGAAGGACGTCAGAACCGATCTAAAGCAGTACTATATGGTAGTCTGACGAAAATCAGAAATAAATTTCTGGAGAGAAAAAATAGGAGTCTCGTAGGTAGGATATTGGCCGCAGCGACGCGGCCAGAACAGTACTTAACTAACACTCGTGTCCTTGTCAGTCCTTTTGGTTTGAGTATCGAGGGACCCCCCCTGATGATGATCGGCTGGCAACCGATCGAAACACGGTGTAGGGGGAAGCCGCGTAGGGGGAAGCCGCAGGATTGAAGGTGGAGGGTGACACTGATGTGTCATGACCTGTGTTTTTCTCACACACGGTGTGATGGTGGCGATAGTAATTGGGGACGAGCTTCATGTCTGATCTTTTTTGACTCGATTGTTATCTATATCCTTTCACCAATGTATGAGATCTATGC
>BFEA01001066.1:37070-82321 GCA_003427395.1 Chara braunii
CCCCCCCCGGCCCCCTCTCCCCTCGGATTGGAATCACCTTAAAGTTTGTCAAGAATCCCAGATGGCTCCTTTCTATTGGTGGCGAGCTGTATGAGCTCGAGATCGGGGTCCAGATCGTGCTGTGCACACCCAGACCATTGCGAGCGCAGCACAAAATAGAGAAATCGTATCATGAGAATCGAACGAGAGACAGCAAAATCGTTTCATGTTGAAATTCGACAAATCATGTGGTTTCAAGTTTCGACGGTCTCGCCAACGGCCCTGCTTAGTTAGTACACCTACTAAACCCACGACTTGAGTTCAAATCCATATTACTTGAGTTCGAATCCAGACGGAACTAAATAAATGAAATACATTACTTCAAAAACAGTTTTAAAAGAAGAGAGGAACGAATTTCTTTTTTAAAAACGGCCTTTGTTTGTGTATGTGCGCGCGCGCCACACACACAGACACACACACACACACACACACACACACACACAGAGAGAGAGAGAGAGAGAGAGAGAGAGAGAGAGAGAGAGAGAGAGAGAGAGAGAGAGAGATTATGGATGGATTCGCTGGGTGGGTGGGTGTCTACACGAGCTCCCGTGCACTCTCAGAGAATTCGGGGAAGTTTCATATTCCCGTGTCGACGGCCTGTATGCTATGTTGTAGTGATCGCCGATGTTGTCCGCCATTTTCTGCTTTTCTTTTTTTTTTTTTTTTGTATCCGCATCTTGCGGTTTCACTCGTCTGTTCGTTGGCCTGTCTGCTTTCCCCTTCAAGGATTGTCTTTGAAATTCCAAATTCTAATTAAACAATCATTGAACAAAAAAAAAAAAAAAAACACAATGTATTCAGATTCTAGTATGTTTTCAAATTTGGAATATGATATGTGACCACTTGTGTGAAAAAAAAAAAAAAAAAAAAGATTTTGGTATTTTATCATTAATTTTCGTTTATATCTATACGCCTTATGACGACAGTCGCGTCTGTTTCTTTTTTCTTTCCTTTCTTTTTATTAGATTTTTTTTTTTTTTTTTTTTTTTTTCATGGACGACCTGACCAGTCCCCAGGTAATTCAGAATTAATTTTACTCTGTTCAATGTTCATTCTATTGCAGCTGGAATCGAACTCGGATCTGTATTTCAACAATTCATTGGTGACATTGTCAAGGCGTTCTTCTTGTTGATCGTCTTCATCTTTTTTTTTTTTTTTTTTTTTTTTTTTTTTTAAAATTATTTTAAATTTTTTTTCTTACCTGGCCCAGTTTTTTTTTTTTTTTTTTTTGTCCTTTTTTTTTTGATCGTCTTCATCTTGTTCTTGTCTGGCTGTGTGATTACACGTGGCATAGGGCCTCACTGCACTACTAAGCAAATGTGCAAAACGAGAATGAATCTTCCGCTGAAACAGGGGAACATACACCGCCATCTGTTTTTTGTCTTTTGTGCATCCGCTGAGTACTGGAGTGAGGCCCATAGAGTGTGCAATTTGCAATGTGCGTTCGTTCTTCCGCTATCAATAGCATTTTTTATTTTTATTTTTTTGCTAATCTACCCTTCTCTGTATCGTTCAAATTTTTGCGGATGTCCCGAAGGACCAATAGCGAAAAAGTGGCGGCCGAATCTGGCCTTGCAATTACATCCAATAAAAGTCCGAACATAGAATCTGAATCTCCTCTCCCACTGGCTCGCGGGGAGTCTCCCATAGCGCCGAAACGTGTTTTTTTTTTTTGTTTTGTTTTTTTTGTTTTCCCCTCCTCGCACCGAGATATAGGTGCTCCTCCGGGCTATGTTAGGGCCTCGCCACACCACTCTCGAAATGTGAGAAAGAAAAAAATGAGGCGGGTGCATCTGGCCATGTTATAGCGGGAAGTTCGTTCTCATTTTGCACATTTCGGGAGTGGTGTGGCGATGCCCTTAGGGTCAGATCCCACTACCCTGGATTATTCATTTTTGACCCTGAATTACGAAGATCAACGGACAGAAATGAATAATAGGGGCTAGTGGGATCTGGCCCTTAGTCCCAGAATGAGGCTGTCCATAGAATCCAATGAAGGTACCGTATTGTTTTCGTCAATGCTGGTAAGTAGTCAACGTTTTTTTTTTTTTTTTTTTTTTTTTTTTTCCCTCTGAGTAGTCGACCTCGAGTTTGAAGATTAGAATAGATCTTAAAAAAAAAAAAAAAAAAAAAAGATTAGAATAGAAATGTAGGTGCAGTTGGCTGGATTGTACCATCTTCGCCCAAATAGAACGCCCCCGTCATTATTTTCTGTACTTGGCGGAACTTTTACGTCTAGATACGGCGATGATGAGCAGGCGTTCTATTCGGGAGAAGAGGTCACGTTCGGCGCTTGTACGATTGTTCCCCCTTTTTCTTCTCAAAAAAAAGAAAAAAAAAGTGTACAAAAAAAAAAAATTCCCCTTGTTTGTTTGTTTTTGTTCTCTGTATGCGCGCACCCGATGCCCTTGCCCCACCCTACCCGCGAAAAACAGACACTACACCACTTCTTCGCTTTTTTTTCCTTTTTTTTTTTAAGCATGGAAAAGAGGCTTTTTTTTTTCATTCTCTTTTTCTTTCTCTCTTTCTTTCTCGATGAATGTATTGCAGTGGCGCGCATCCCATTTTTAGGGATTAATCATTTCCCATCGTGGGGAAAGAAAAAAAAAATCCGACCGTCGTTTTTTTTGGAAGAAACCATGTCCAATTTTATTGCAAATTTCCTTTTTTTCAAGAAATGCAGAATCTTGATATTAATTCCCGTGGAATTTTCTCCCAGAAGCCCAAATTCCGGTCCTATACATGTCCTGTTGTCATGATGACAYCSCCCCCCCCCCCCYYCCCCCCCCCCTAATGAGGTCCTGCCCTCCCTTGTCGCGTGCACTCCGCGCCCCCCCCCCACCCCTTACGCCTTCTATTGGGAATTTGGGAATACGAAAGAAGATCGGATATCAGAATCTTTGTCGGCGACGGCAAATGGTGGGTAGGTTTAAATTTTGGTGGCCTTTTTTTCCCTTATGCATGAATTTAGCCGTGAGTCCCATTTCCATTTTTTTTTTTTTTTTTTTCATTTGGAATATTCATGGGAGTCCCATTTCTAAAGCGAGTCAGCATGACGAAGTAGCCTCTGAGATTTGACAGCAATTACGGCGGAATCTGGATCTGGACGACATTGACCGCCATTGGGGCCGGTTCTGGATGGATGGATGTGACCGAAATTGCGGGCTGGTCCGGATGTTTTTTTGTTTTTTGTGTTTATCCCAATTGCGGCGGGTTCTGGATGCATTGCATTTGACGGAATTGCGGCCAATTGTGGATGAATTTGAGTAGGATTAGTACTTGCGACTGGGGCCGGTTCTGGATGGATGGATGTGACCGCAATTGCGGGCTGTTCCGGATTTTTTTTTGTTTTTTTTTTTGCAATTACGGCCGGTTCTGGATGCATTGCATTTGACCGAAATGCGGGCAATTGTGAATGAATTTGAGTACGATTAGGTCCAAACACCAATAGACAAGTCCAAGCTTGAGAGCATGCGGCCGGTAGCATATTCGGCGGACTGCTACCATTGCCGCCGTTAGTGAAGTTTGCCGATCCTTGCACGTCTTAGGCTTGGACCCCACTGCTGGGCGGTTGGAAAACTTGTTCGGCCACGAAAAACGGCCAACGCAAAACCATTTCCAGAAAAAGTCGAGACCCCACGGCCAAGACCGGCCTCTTGGAAAATGACTTCCATTCCCGAAAAGGAAATATGGGCGGGTCGCCTCCCGAAATGGAAAGTGTGCTGAACCAAGTGGTCCAGCTCCTGGGACCAGCGGCAGAAGTGCGGGACGCTGTGGTCGCACCGCAACCGACATGTCGTGGAACTGTGTGGCACTGTCCCCTGCTGGTACACGGTGCCCTGAGTGTGAAAGCAGCCGTTGAGCAGGCTCCCGACGGTGTTTTCAAATTCGTTTTCGATGAAATGCGGTCCGTTATTCGGAAGTGACACCTGCATCGCCGAGAGCGCCGTGGTGATTTGACCGCTTCAGAGGGCAGTCGGGAACTGCGTCCATTCGCTCCATATCCGTGGGGGAGAGGTGTGCTTGTGTGGGAGGCGTGTGGCGGCCCGTCGTGTGGTGGTTTGCAAACTGCAGGTAATAGAGGAGATGGACAGTCCGGTTCCATCTGGAAGTTCTTCACAGGAGCGGGAAGACATGCTCTTCTTCTTGGTTTTCGCCATAGCCCAGTGGGTGCACAGGCGCAATGCGGCGGCCATGGCCGTCCTCGAGGCTGTCGCATTCACCCCGTTCCTGTTCGGGGACGCGGCGACGTCGTTGCCGCTCCTTGCAGGCGGGGTGATGCACGGATTCGCTCTCGCCAGTTTGGCTGCGGAGGAGTTGGGAAGACACATGGAGCGGCGACGACGGATATGGGTCGTGGAACGAAGCGGGGGTGTGTGGAGGGATTTGCAGCGAGTTGGCCGTGAACACGACAAGGTGTTTGTACGATTCTGCAGACTGCCTCGCCCGCTATTCTTCGAAGTGCTGGGTAGAATTGCACCCCATATCCAGCGAGCCCCAACGAACTTCAGGAATCCTATTCCTGCTGGTCAGAAGTTCGCTATGGCTCTCATTAGGTGGGCGACCGGCGGGTATTACCGGCAGACCTCGCATGGCATGGGCATGGGCCTTGCGAGTGCCTTGCGTAGCAACGAAGAGGTCGCAGATGCTATCATCAGCGAGTATGGCCATCTCCTTCGGTGGCCGACGGGCTGTCGAATGCAGGAGGTGGAGAACACTTTCGAGGCGAAAGGGTTCACCGGTTGCATCGGTGCAATTGATGGCACCCATTTGTACATCGACAAACCGAAGGGTATGCGCGGGGAATGCTACTACCATCACACAGGACAATTCTCTGTCCATTGTCTGGTAGTTTGTGACCACGAGTGCAGAATCACTAGTGTTTACGTGGGGTGCCCAGGGTCTGTGCATGACTCGAGAGTTTTGCGCATTTCGGAACTGTTCCGTCAGGTCTCACAAGGGGCAGGTGTCTTCAGCGAGGGAGGTGCACACCTGCACGATGGCAGACACGTGGGACGGTATGTGCTTGGTGATCAAGGTTACCCTCTCCTGCCATGGATCATGACACCTGTCGGGAGGACGGCCACAACAGCTCAGGAACGAACCTACGACAACAGTCACTCGGCGGTGCGGTCTTGCATCGAGCGCTGCTTCCGTGTGGAGGAATTTCATCCGACCGCACATCAGCAACATGAAAACCATTTGCAAGGAAGTGATGGCAATCTGCATCCTCCACAACCTGATGATCGAGCACAGGGTGGAATTTGACCCTGCTGTGCTCCATAGTAGCAGCAACAGCGATGGTGACTACAGTCATCGCAGACGCCGTCGTCGGCGGAGAGATCGTCCTTGTTTCGTTCGTCACATGCCCGACCTCAACATCGAGCCCGTGGTGGACGATGACCCAACAAACGGGTCCGCGCTAGGGGAGTTGGTTCGCAGGAGTCTCATC
This sequence comes from Chara braunii, assembly GCA_003427395.1. NCBI lineage: Eukaryota > Viridiplantae > Streptophyta > Charophyceae > Charales > Characeae > Chara > Chara braunii. The sequence continues at coordinate 42,562 of BFEA01001066.1, forward strand.
GAGCATGTGGACCACCACGTGGCGGTCCATGGTGTGCCGCCGCCATGTCCGTGGCGATAGTTGACGACGTGGACAACATGCCACGTAGGATTTAGGGATAGCGGCAGGGAGTGGCAGCAGGAGCGGGTCCGGGGTCGGGTCAGATTGGTGGTTCATAGGGTTCCTGTTTTGTGTGCGAGATTGTCATTGTTGCAGTCAAATTTAGTGATGGACAAAAACATTTCCACGTTCTCTCTCTCTCTCTCAGGCTCTCTCTCTCTCTCTCTCTCTCTCTCTCTATCTATCTATCTATCTATCTATCTATCTATCTATCTATATATGTATATATGTATATATATACATATATACAGGATGAGTCGGTGAAACTCCGACGAAATAGTTTGTCACAGCCCCTCGTTTGTTGTCCTTTTCTCTCTCTCTGCCTACGGTTTACCGGGCAGTTCTGTTTGTGACGATATATACATGTTCAATAAAGAAAACATATAATACGAGTTTGTGTGTACACCCATGCACAAAATTGGCTCCAACCACGCACAAAAAAAAAAGAAAGTCAATTTCACCTTCATGACCCCCCTGTCAAATGTTGCGACACAAGGAACGCTCAAGAACAGAAAATGAAATGAAATGGACAACATATACCCAAACGGAGATGAGATGAGAGACAACATTCGAAATTCAAATCAATGTTAAAGGACCGCATTCATAAAAGTGGCACATGTGTTGCACTCATTAAAACAACCTCCGCCATAGCAATTGACATTGACGAGAACTTGCATGTCACTGTCCCGATTGCGATGCACACTCTGCACGGACGCTGTCCATGGACTCCATACGAGAATGAAGCGTCGATGATGATGTCGACGATGGTTGGGACGTCGATGATGATTGTGTCGACGAAGATGATGAAGACGAGTTCGATGATGGCTGCGATGATGATGGTGATGACGAAGTATCGTCATCATCATCATCATCGCCGCTGTCATATAACTCGTCATCATCATCGTCGTCGACACCATCATCTCCCACGTCCCAACCACCGGCGACATCACCACCGGCGGTTCGTTTTGCCACGGTCTTGCCCGATGGATCCCACTACTTACATGACACGTTCCCCAAAGACAAAAACATGCAATCCACACAGAATCACCGCCAACAACACCGCTGCAGACATGTCATCATCATCATGTTAATGGCCGCCGTCATATAACTCGTCATCATCATCATCGTCGCCGTCATATAACTCGTCATCATCGTTATCGTCGCGAACAGCACCGCTGCAGACATGTCACAACACCGCTGCAGACGAAATCATCCTATCTGCCCCTTTGCTGGGGCACTACATCGAAACAGGCACTCCACAATCATTGTGCCTCGAACCTTCTCTCCCGAACATTACGGCGAAACATCGACTGTTAAACCTATCCCGGAACCGCAACACATGGAACGCCCCCAACGACAACGAAAATAAACCCATCGACCGAATGTCGCCACCTCACTCACATCGACACACATCACCGGCGGTTTACACCCATGGCGATCACCATTTACGGACACGAAGGTCATCCTCATGCACCCATGTGTCCACCAGGCCGTGCAAGTACCCCCTGCCCTCCAGAGGGGGGTCGAAGATGGTGTCGTACCAAGGCGTGTCGTCCATGCGGTTCTCAAACTCTTCGGCGATGACGGATACAAGGTACTTGGTGGTGTCCCCCACCGCGTCCCGGTGGGGACCTTCCCATCTGTTTGGCACCACCTCATGCCTCTTTGTCACGAACAGGAGGACGTGGCTCAAAGCGCCATCCCTGTCAAACCCCAATCCAGCCGTGATGTTCATCGCATGGACATCGTTCACGCGCACTTCATACACACGGGTGTCGTGACGTGTAACAGCATTGTAGAAAACCATGTCACGCCCGTGACGCTCGTTGCGTTTGTCTGGGAGCTCCGCGATGATCACGTCGCGGCCACAGACCCACTTCCACACTACAACAACGGGAGTCATTCTCTCTCTCTCTCTCTCTCTCTCTCTCTCTCTCTCTCTCTCCTGCAGCACACACTGAACTGCTGGACACCAAACGGTTTCGCCGAGATCATGAAGACGACCGCAGAACTGTGCACACACCGAACGGTTTCGCCGACATCATGCGATCGCGTTCCAGCACAGGTGCTCCCCGGTTTCCCGTGAGATGTTATATACATCACCCCGCCCTGGCTTCATGATCTCCCCAGCAGTGTTTGTGAGTGTGTGTGGCAGTGGACAACCCCTCCCGAAAACCAGGTGCCCACATCGATTCCACCCGATGACCGGTGCACATACTGATTCATATGAGTCGGTGAAACTCCGACGAAACAGTTTGTCACAGCCCCTCGTTTGTTGTCCTCTTCTCCCTCTCTGCCTACGGTGTACCGGGCAGTTCTATTTGACGATATATATATTTATACATATATATATATATATATCAACAAAAAAAATTCCCAGAATTAAATAATCATTCTAGAGTAAAATTACATTCAAAATTTCAAATTTTCATTTCATCTTAAAAAATGTAATTCCAATTTTAAAATTTTCCGTCTTACTTGAAAAATTTACTCCAAAGAATGGGGTATCCCTTCTTATTTGAACTGCATGCTAGAGATGGGACGAAAGTCTGGATGAGTTCATGAAATATTTTAATTGGACTATCATTCTAAGTAAGGATTTTCAGTCATAAATAGGTTAATCCAATCTAAATTAGACGATATTTGTTGTAATAGAATGAAAGTCTAATTAAAACATTTCATAAAATCGTCCAGACTTTCATTCCATGTTGAACAAACAGATGTTGTTGGAACAAAAAACTCATATTTAGACGGGAACTTATCAAATTAAATTGGAAATTTTAGAATTGGACAAACATTGGAATGATAATTTATAAATATGAAGGATTTTTTTTTAATGTTTTTTCAACTTTCATTTCTCATGGGAATTTTTCTGTTGTATATATATCATCGGGATGACGGGTCTGTGTCCCCGCCGCTGAAGCTGCTCGCCCCCCCCTCCCCCCTGGTCGGGCAAGTACCCCCACCAATAGTTCCAACATAGAATTTCCCCCTCTCATTGCATCGCCCACATCACCTATTCTTGCTGCAATTGCCGTGCCTGCTCCTATTGTCGCTCTCGCTAGGGCTGACGCCTCATTGTCAAGGCCCTGACAATACGATCTCGTTGAGTCTTCCATTACTTTGCCTAAGGACGATCCGCCTGATCCGCCTTCATGCACCCTCGCCTTGCCGGTCCCTGTTCGGCGTGCCTTGTTTGAGTTGTCCGACTCTTCCATCCCCGTTGCGTCGGATCCGACCGTCGGTGATGGCTCCTGTCGTTTCCCCGGGAGCGACTCCGATGCCATGGTGTTGTCGCACTGGATGGATGGTCGATCAAGTTTCCACGTCATCGCGTCCCACAACGCCTTCTCGAAAGACAGCGGTAGTTTCTTCTCTCTTCGCTCCTCAATTGTTATGTCAAAATACGATGGCTCCCCCGACTTCTTCTGTTGCTTGTCGAGGATGAACTTCGCCGTTGTCATCATGTTCGTCCACTTCTTCCGGCAATTCTCCGCTGTCCTGTGCATGTACCCGGCATCCCTCATCCGTGCGACGACCCATGCGCACCGATCCTTCATCGGAATCATGCGGTGTTGGCCGTTGGCGTCCGCCATGAGGGCGTCGTCCTCTTGCATCATCCTCGCGAGATGGATCCTCTCGTCTAACGTCCACGACACCTTCGGTTTCGGGTTGGTGGTCGGAGGCCGCCCACCACGACGCTTCTGCTGATTACCCTTCGCCGCATTCACATCCTCGCCTGGACGCCCTTGAACCCCCCCCTCCTCCACACGACGACCACCATCTTCATCGTTCATCTCCCCTGGCTGCGTGGAAGTGTCGTCGTCGTCGTCTCCTTTATCTGCCCCGTGACTGGACCCGCCCGTGTCATCATGCCATGTGCCCTCACCATCGCCAACTCCTCCAGGCGTCCAATCGGTTGTATCCGCCGGCAGTTCACCGTTCTCATCGCTGTCGACGTCTATCATGTCGCCGACTGATCGCTCGAAGTGCATCTGCATGACGAGGGGGAAGGGATGGAACTGCCCCCAAATGTCGGGTGGGTGATTTGCCCCAACGTCCGCCGACTGCTTTGCCCACACGGAGCCGTCCATGGCGGCTCCGCTACGCAGCCATACCCACCATCCATGGCCTGAGATGCAGGGAAGACCTGATCGGAAAAGCCAAACGCCGTTCCGGCGGGCATGGATTGCACACCCGACGGTGCATACCCGCCAGCAAGCTGCGCGCTGAACGAAGCGTTAGCGACGTACCCTGCCCCAGCTGGCATCGACTATGGTGCAGGGCACAAAAGCAATCGCGGACGTGCAATCATGGACTGCATGCGTGGCATCGACATCCCGGGTCCCGAAGGAACTCCCATGGCCTGCCCTTGCATATGCGACACCTGCATGCTGTCTAGGATCTGCCACCTGAAAACCGCCTTCCCCACCGGCATTCGGATCTGCCCTCCACCTCGACGAATCCATCACGACGCAAGACGTGCGAAAGATCCGATCTTTCCCCCACCCCAAAGAGTGTCAGGCCCTTGCAACACCTGTTCGCGCAACAATGTGTTGCTACGCACACAACGTGAACACGGCCAACAACAGTACCACTCCACACAAAATCACAGCCAACAACACCGCTGCAGCCAAGGCACGATAACACAGCCGGCCGCTGTCGTCCACTCCGTTCGTTACGAAGATATAAACAGGACGGCAGTAGCAGCATTGATGATGATCGACCGTCGACCGTGTTCGAAGATCACGCACTCCCACTTCGCCACTGAACAGCAACGGGCCATGCACGTATTCACGTGCATTCACACCGTCCTCAACGACTCTCTCCGTCATGCCAGAGCGATTGTGCGAAGATCGACCATGCGGAGGTTGGTTTGAAGTACGAGCAACAGCCGTTGCGATCCCTGACAAGCGTGGAAGGAGCAACCCCTCCAGCGAAAGACGACAAAGGCCGAACCACCAGATAGGATTGCACACTGCACACTCGTGTGGCGAGAAGCCCTTGCCTCCGTGATGGTACTGGACATGCACGCGCCCAACTTCCACCCGTGCCGTGGACATAACGACGACGACAACATCCCACAGCACCCCCTTCAGACAACTGCCTCCAACCATGCACACACGCCTCACGGCCGCTCCTCGCTGCACGAAGAACCGCCGACATTGTTAACGGTCGATGACGGCCGGCCCGCACTACACATGCCCCAGCACTGCATGGGTGGTCGACGTGCGCACTCCGCAAATTTGAATTTCCCGCCAACCCATGCGAAGCGGGCGACAACACCCAGCGGAACGCCCCGCTCCCACAGCCCAACCCATTTCGAATTTTGTGCCCGTTGCAAATTTGGCACACGGGACCTTAAGTCCCCGCACAACGGAACGGTCCCACACCCGAATGGTGCGATGCACCACTGATGTCCGTGGTTTTAAGAGACGGTCCACTCCATCGTGCACCGGACCAGGCCGCCCGTGCCCTGGTACGACATCTTTGGGGGTGCCCCCCCCCGTCTAAAAAAACTTCGGTTTTGGAAAACAGTCGCCGGACGGTCTGACAATTTTTTCCAGCTGCCGGCCATGTGGAAACGCTCCCGACGGTTTTCCACGACAGTCCGGCACTGGCAGTGGGGTCCCAAATTCGCATTGGCGCACCTTCCTGGCGGTCTAGTGGGGTCCTGTAAACATGGAAATGGAAAATCACTTCCACGCCGCCGGCCAGTGGGATCCAAGCCTTAGGGCCTCACCACACCACTGTGGAAAAGAGCAGAGATAAAAAAAATGCATCTTCCTCAGAAAGCGGTAAGATGCACTCGTGCTTCGCCGTCTGGATAGTGGTGGGGCCAAACCCTTATTTATTTGTTATTTTTTGTGTTTGGTGGTGGGGGGAAGGGGGGCCAAGGAGGGGGAGGGCAAGAGAGTTATTTTGTATTTGTACAGTACGAAGAGGATTTTGTATTGACTACCGTCTTCCCCCGAACATAACGCACCCTAAAAATGTATGTATACAAGCTATATTTCCGGCCTGATACAGCGAAAATAAGGATGCGTTGTGTTCCAGGGAAGACCGTAGCGATCATGCTTTTTATCTTGCTCTGCTGATTGTCTACAGTACAGTCTGTCCCCCTTGCCAGTACCAGATCCGGGCCAGGTCCCACTAGCAACGTTGAGTTTCCTCAACGCCTGAATCTAAACGTGTCTGTGGATATGTGCAGAAATCGCCTTGAGTTTTCTCAACCGCACATCTCCACGAACACTTCCAGATTCGGGCATTGAGGAAATTCAACGCCGCCAGTGGGACCTGGCCCCCGAAGAGAGATCCCACTACCGATGTGTGACCGTCTGGCATCGTGGATTTGGCAGGAAATCAGCCGAAGCCTGTGTTTGTGAATAAGCCGGGGACTGCATGTTGTTAGAAGCCTCTATAAACTGGGACAAGTCCCCCCACAAGCGAGGTCTGTGTGGATTGGGGCTTGAAAAGAGTCCCGGCTAACTCATCGGAAAGATTTTTGGGCCTACAGGTATCTTTCTCAAACTGTACGACAGTTCAAGACAATCTGCTGGTAGATAAGGTGGTGGCTCGCATAGCTGGTTGGGAGCGCCGTACCCACCTGTCCCTCATGGGAAGGGCGCTGGTCCTATCAGCATCAGCTTTTTCGTTACTCTGGTTCCCACTGACCATACATGCCTTGGGGATCGCAACATACAGGTAGATAAGGCGGGCATCAACGAGGTACCTGCGGAAACCCAATGCTGAGGAAGACCAGGGCTTTATTTCAAAAGTCGCTTGGGAAGCCGTTGCAACACCAAGGAGAAAGGGAGGCCTAGGAATACTAGACCTTCTGCAGCAGAACGTAGCTCTATTGGCTAAATGGCCCGCACAAGCAATGACAGCGGCAGAACCCAAGATATGGATGCAGTTGGCAGAATACATACTGGGAACAGAATGGGAATTGCAAGATCATTCCAAGATATGGATCTGCATGCTGCTCCCATCATTTTGCAGCCGCCGCCCCAAGTCCAAAATTTGGAAGAATATCATTGGAGCCTGGAACAAAGTCCGGCCTTCAGAAGCACAGCCCCCCACCTCGAAAAAGGAGATATTAAACCAGGTTTTATTTGAAAACCCGGCGATCCGATAGGTGGACGGTTCCTGTTTTGGGGCCACAGATACAAGAGACAACTTTGGACTGAGCTGGATAAAGAAAGGGATACTACAGGTAAAAGACATTTGGAGCGTGGAACAAGGCGGATTCCTGGATCCATCTCAACTAAGAAACAGACTGCCGGGACTCCGAAATGTCTACAGACATTTTGTGGAGCTGGTAGCTGCCATCCCTACTCACTGGGTGAGTTTACTACACCCAGAAGCAGAGCATGCAGCAGGAACGTGGCTTCGCGAGGGCAACACATCAGACCGAATTGTGCGGATCCTTGGACCGGACCTCACTACCGGGATCAGGGCGGAACGGTGGAAAGTCCAGGGAACTGCCAATAAGAAGATGCTGCTGGTGGACCAGGACTGCAGGATCGGAGATTCGGAAGGAATGGTAGAAGTAAGAGTTCATTGCCTAAAGAATAAGAACGGGAAGTCTATGGCATCACTGATTGGTGACGCGGACCAGTCCAAGGTGGAACCCTTACTAATTGGATGGAAAGGACAAGACAATGGGGGGAACCATATTCCACTACTTTGAGTTCCGGCCGAAAGTCGGAGTACAGTTACTGCAGGGGCAGGTGAAGAAAAAGGCAGGGGACATGGCGGTAACTCGTGCAAATGCTCAACAGATTAAAGGAACCTCCAAACAAGGATTCCATCAACTTTGGAACGCTCTTACCAGGCTCCCAGTCCAGAAACAGGCAAGCATAATGTGGCTTCAGTCCCTGATGGCCATCCCAACAGCAACATGGTTGGCTGATAAGGGAATGGAGCTGTCAACACAATGCTTGTGGTGTAATTGGGGTTGGGAGAATATGAAACACCTCTGGCTGCTGTGCCCATTGGTGGATGAACTGCTGGGATGGTGGAAGATACACTGGGATAGGATCACAGGGAAAAAATGGGACTGGTCTGATGACTGGATGCTTTCCGGAATGTTGGCTACARAGGAAAACYWCTCTGCAGGATGGGGCTATGTCGCACTTTGCTGTAGAGGAGTGATGATGGAAACAGTCTGGGCGGCCTGAAACGCAAGAGTCTTTAAGGACGAAGAGATACCAAGAGCTCAACAACAAAGACAGATCAAGCAGTCGATCAGAAGGATTATACAAGCTGACTGGCAGCGGAGAAACTTCGTTTGGTTTCAGAAAACGTGGGCAGTGGGAAACAGAATGGCCTCAATAGATCAAGAGGGTCGAATGACCATTTGTCCATGGCTATCAGATACACATGACTAGGTAGGGCCGGTAATAGGCCCAAATGGGATCAAAGTAATCACACAGAAAGACGCAGTGGCACGTGGGGTACCTGATCTCAAAAGCTGTTTTTTCTGGTGAGTCACCCCTCTTGCCACCAAAGTTAGACTGCTACTTTGGGCACTTGGTGGCACCTCTACAGAGGTTCAAGGTCAGGATTGTGAAATACGCCTAGGGATAAGCAATGATGGCCGGCAGAATGCTGGGCCTTTTTTACTAAGCGCTTCATGGTCTAATTTTTGGAAAGTTTAAGTCTTTGGAGGTAGCAGGGGACGCTGGACCCGGTTTCCAGTAATAAGCAAAAAGGTTCCGGAGTAATGGGGAAACGGTCGAGCTATGCTCGTACGAAACTGGCTGAGGCTGCCAGGATAACTCCGGGTTGAATTGTGAGGTCCCCGGCCTCGCCCCAATTTTCTTCGAGTAAAATTTGAAGCTTTCCAAAAAAAAAAATTAAGCCGGGGAAAAGGATGGTGTTTTTTTTTTTTTTTTTTTTTTTTTTTTTTTTGTGAAAGCTTTTATATATATTGCAAAAGTAATGGGACGAGGCCGGGGACCTCACAATTCGACCCAGAGTTATCCTGGCAGCCTCAACCAGTTTAGCTTACGAGAACCAATCAACTGCTTAACGTATACCAACTGCTGGAAACGGGGTCCAGCGTCCCATCCAAGGCTAAACACTTTCCAAAGTTAAAACTTTGAAGGGGGTGGTTCTCTAAACCACGCTGCTAGCAAAAAAAACTCTCAGCCCTGTCGGGCTGCCTGAAAACAATATGAACTCCTAGCTGATTGCTAGCCTGGAAATCCTTGAGACTTGCGGACTAACTGTCTGTGTGCTCGACCTGTCCCGGGAGGAGGTGGAAGTCACTGTAGAGGTCTGCTACAGTATCCTCTAACTCGTCCCAAAGGTGTTTAGTGACAATCAATTGCCCCTGACTCGACAAGTGAACCCATTTGAACGGTTTCCCCCACAGCGAGGTATAACTGTTCTCTTGACTCCTGAATAGAGGACTGACAAAGTCTCAATCTCCTCCATTCAGCACTTATGAGATTACGAACAGTGAAATTAATCTTATTGCGGATTGCGGATTGAGACCATGAGATGCCCCTGAATCTATTTTCTCTTCTAGCCCTCCACAAGACCCGGAATCCCATTACTCGAAATTTATTCGCTATCAGTACTGCGTGACCCTTTTTTGAGGATCCGAACATAATGAAATCCCTTGTCCAGATCAACTCAGAGTCTGGACCATAGGCCGTAAACCACATGCGGGAGACCCATTCCCTGAAACCCTTGCAGTGGCCACAATGCATTCCCACCAAAGGTGGTTATAATCCTTCAGCGATTCCCCTGGGCAAATATTGCAGGAACCATTACCGTCTTTTATTTCAGGTGTTCAGTATCTGTGTACGGTCAGAGGGGGACATCAGTGTGTAGGGGAGGATGCGGCTCCATGCTTTCAATATGGGGGACCAAGTCAATGATTTGACTGAGGATATTAAGGGGCGCAACAGTAATGACTGCCATACAGCTTCAGGATCCACCAGTTCCCACTCCTGAGCTAGTAAGGATTGGACCAGGATGATCCACGAAAGGGGTGCTGTGGATGTAAGCATTTTAACCGGCCATTTGGCCAGTAAAGCGTCGTTCTGCTTTTCGGGGTCCAATATTCGTATCAAGATCCTCTTCATGGTTGGCGCAACGTGACCGGGAGCGCTGCGCCCCCGTTGGAGCATTGTCGGAGCGGACGCGGCACGACTAACGGAGAGTCTGGCGACGCGGTGGGCGGGTGGGGGCTGTAGGTGCAAGACTTGACAGCGGGAGGGTAGAGATGATGTGGCGCGACTTGGTGCGGCCTGCCTTTTGAAAGCACAGGTGGTGCCATCTCCGGCTTCACGCTTCACCTAGTGATGCCGCAGGCCAGAAGGTTGGATGAAGGGAAGTCTGCCTTTGAAAGGGGGCAAGTCTTCATGAGATTCTTGGCATATTGGTTGCCTTTGCTTCTCTGCCTGCGTAGTTTTCTGGAGGATGGTCGGCTGATGCAGGCTGAAAGGGAGGAGCGCGTCCTCATGTGGAGTGGGAGGAGGATTGGAGGCGACATCGAGTCCGTGGTTTTTGAAGAAGGGCCAAGCGGTATTGGCGGCGGCTGCGTTCTTCGTCACGAGGGCATCTGCGAGGGCGCTGTGACCGAGTTTTTTTTCGCTTTGTTGATTGCATCTGGAGGATGAGCTTGACTTTTTTTTGGATAGTCCCTCTCACTGATCATATGTGTATAATGGTTTTAGTCATATTCACCAATCTGGATTGCTTCGATTTGCGTAGCTGATGTTTACCAATGATGATGATCTAATTAGGTTTTTTGAATTTTGTCTTCTCTATTCTGAATTCACTCGTTTGTTTTTTTAGGTTGTAATTCTGGATATTCTTTCTAAAATGATGATGATCTCATTCAGTTTTCTGTTGGTGGTTCCTTCTCATAATATGGTTTCTTGGAAATATTTTCTTAAACTTTTTCGTGCCATTCATCTTTGCTAAACGTTTCTCAAACTGTGGTTTGGGAATCTGATTCGAAAATCCTTTATGAATATCTAAACCTAAACTTCGTATAATTTCTCGTAAATAGTTTTTCCTTATCATTGATCGTATGGTCTTTGATTTTTTTCTTGATTTCTGATACAAACTCATTCTGGTCCTAGTATTTTTTCAAAACCCTATGGTTGCTAATCATAACACCGTGCGGTAAAATTTGATTCGGATTGACTTTCTCTGTTTGCTAATCTCAACTTCTTGATCTTGAGGGGTGTAATTGTGGCTTGCTGTGTATATCTACGGGGTCTTCCTTGAAGGTTGGAGCCTCCCTCCGTGAGGGTTTCACAAGGTGGGAGGTGTTATTCTTGGAGGGGGGAGGCGGTATTGGGGGATTGTTGTCTCTTAGCCGGACTGATTTAGGGTCGGATCAGTACTGGCGGGTGGGGAGAGAAGGCAAGGGGGTGGCTGCTTACAGCAGTGTGTTAGGATTTTGTTTTTTGAGGGAAGGAGTGTCTTCAATGGTTACACAGTGAGCCGAAAGGGGGGGAAGCTAAATTTGAAGGAAGGTAGCAAGGGGATTCTCAACAGAAAGGGTTGTTTGTTAGGGTAAGTAGATTAGAAGGACGATGCTGGGACGACACAGGCCGGTTTTGGAGGGCCGGGAAGTTATGCCGAGGGTGGAAGGCATAACCAGATCGTCCGACGTAGCCGGCGCCGGGGTTTTGACCCTGTAACCTGTTTAGGGGCTTGCCGCTAAGGGAATTGTCGAGGGAGGAAGACACTTCCTGTCCGTCAGAGCTAGGTTGATCGGTACTGGGGAGGGTTGCGGTGCCCTGTTACCCTAGCAGAAGGGGGTATGAGATCAAGTGAGTTCTGGTACGAGGACTGAAAGCCTGAACCGACGCCCCATTTGTTGGAAGGGGGAATCTAAGATAGTAGGCAGATTTAGTCTTGCCCCCCCCGCCCTTATATTTTTCTAAATTGTTTTTCGAATGTCCCAAAAAGAGTTGGGTGCTTAGTGGTCCTAGGAATGTTTTTTAGGACTCTAGGATCCCTACTAACTCGTCTTAGGTGGCTTCAATGCTGTTATACTCAGTGACCTGCGGTTGTTCGATGCCAGAACGACGCTGACCGGTGCTGGGGTGTTGCCCTGTAACCTGCGATGCAGGAGTGTGAGGTCTAGTAGAGAGATCTGGGGATGTCTTGGGGTGGGCGTTCCACGGGACAACCAAGGGTTGCTGCCGGGACGACGCTGGTCGGAGCTGGGGTGAGTCGCGTTGCCCTGTAACCCAGCAGAAAGTTGGGGTGTGAGACCTAGAAGAGATCGGCAGGGAGTACGACAGTTGTGGAGAGCGTTGGAAGGGTGTGGGGGGGATTTCGAGGTTTTTGGAATAACCGTAGGACCTCTATGGCCTATTCTCATGCTTCTGGAACGATGGTAAGAGTAAGGTGAGAGGATGGTGGGCTATGTCCCCCCCAGGCCGCGGCCGGGCCGGCGGCGAATTTTCAGCCGAGGCCACGACCGATCGGGGAGGCGGTTTTGGGAGCAGGGAGCGGGGAGCAGGTTTACGGTGGGGGGGGGGGGGGGGGGGGGCGCACCCCCTCGAAGTGGCAGACCGTCGAAAAAATAAAAAACGGGGGGGTCCTACACATGGGCCTGGAAGGGCAGGGCGGGAACATTCGTGCGTCCCCCGAGTGGCGTTTCGTCGCTGCAGGTGCGCAGGGAAGAGGGTCTCTCTCTCTCTCTCTCTCTCTCTCTCTCTCTCTCTTTGCTCTCACCAGGTACTCCCTCCCTCTCTCTCTCTCTCTCTCTCTCTCTCTCTCTCTCTCTCTCTCTCCCCCTCTCTCTCTCAGCATGCGAGCAGGCAGGGCGGCAGCCTAACGGCAACAACAAGAACTGTAACAGTTGCCATTTCAGATAAATGGCAGCATTTATCTGAAACGGCAACAGATTTGCCGTGGCCCGGGCCTGGACCCACCGCCCCCCACACCCAGTGCCCACACAGTGCCCCCACCCAGTGGCACTGAAACAGGGCCGAAACGGCCCCGCGGGCCTTTTTTTTTTTTTTTTGGTTCCGGTTTTTTTTTTTTTTTCCGCGCGGCGCGGAATGTCGGACACGAAAAAAAAAAATATGGGCGTGTAGGGCTTTTTCAGCCTACACGCCCATATTTTTTTTATTTTTTTTTTCCGATGTGAAAAATCGAAAAAAAAATTGTTGCACCGAACTCGGCTGGTCGGCCGTGGCCGAACCCGGCCGATTTGGCCGACGGCCGAGGCCGCGGCCAACTTGACCCCCCCGGCCGCGGCTGGGCGTGCAACACATTGGTGGGTTACCACGTGTTCTACCAGTGAGGGGGCTAGCTGGTACGATGGGAGTATGGCATAGCAGCAGCAGAGATGGTGGCTCCGCTGCAGTCAGTCTTGCTGGAGTGAGGTATAGTAGATTGATGGGGGGTTTTCTGAGTCGTTTCTGAATTTCACTTAATCATGAAGATTGTCCTAGATATGTCTGAAGTAGCTCCAATTTTTTCGAGCCAACGCCAGGTAATGGCCCCGGTATTTCAATTCCCAAAATTCCATCCTTAGGCCAATTAGATTTTTCTAGCAGTTCCTTGTCTCATTTTCATGAATTTCTGCTGAAGTTTTCTGAGCGTACTCGTTATGGGACGCTGGGTCCGGTGCCCAGTTCGTGCCAATTTGTGAGGATATGGTTGTATCTATGGGACGCTGGACCCGGTTTCCAGCAGGTGCTGCTCCCCACCAATAGATGGAGCTTTAGAAAAAAAAAAAAAAAAGGCCACCTTGATCGTTTTTCTCTGTAAGTTTCCACCAGGCTACCTTGCTGATGCAAGATGGAACATTAGCATCACCTGTCCAAGTATACCTTGCAGAAGCTTTGCTGTGTTTTGTGAGATAGAGCGAATGGACAAGATATACCATCCTTTGGACAGGATAGCACAGTTGGCCACAAGGGCCCTGCCAAATAGGGACAGTGTGCATTGCTTGGGATATTTGGAACATGCATCCCTTATTATGGTCTCCAAGACCCCTGATTGATCGCCTCTGCAGTCCCCGAAGGATACCAGGATACCCAGGTACCTTTGAATTCGGAGTCTGAATTCTTAATGATCTTCATACCGAGGTCCACGGTCAGACTAGCATCGTTCACTGTCAATGCCGTCGATTTTTTCCAGTTGATCCTATTTTCTGAGGCAGCTTCATACATCGTCAGACATTTCTTGAGGGCCAATAGAGATGTGTTGGAGTTCTCAGAAATGGCAGAGAAGTCATCTGCCAGTGCTGATACTCTGAGTTCATAGCGTGGAAATACTTTCAAGTCTTTAAAATCATGGTGTGTACGGATCATGTTCAGTAGGATTTCCATTTGAATGACAAACAGCGAGGGGGCTAAGGGGCAACCTTGCCTGAGCGATCATGAGACTGTGAAAGGAGAGGAGATTTTCCCATTAATTACCACTGTACCCTGTGACCCATGGTAGAGGGCATTAACCCACTTTCTCAGGTTAGGACCGACTCCCACTTTCGATAAGACTTCCTGAACGAATTTCCAGTTTACACGGTCGTATGCTTTCTCGAAGTCTATGATAATGACAACCGTGTTAGAGTTCTGCATCTTAATAAGGTCCAATGCTTGGGAAATCACCATTACATTATTTAATACTAACCTGCCTGGGACGAAGCCCGATTGGTCGGGGGCCACCAGACGAGTCATGAGGGGTGTGAGCCTTTTTTTTTTTTTTTTTTTTTTAAGTCCATGGTGTTGTAGAGGCCAGTCACTGTGTACACAGTGATCACCTTGCCAGCGTCTTTGCTAGGATTTTACCGGAGACATCGAGGAGGGAGATAGGGCGGTAATTATGAAGGTCCGTCCTGTCCCCTTTCTTGTAAAGAAGCGTGATCACCCCTTCTGATGTTCTAGTGCCCAGTGACCTGCTCTCCAGAACACCATTGAAGACCCGTAGGAGGTCAGGTCCCAACAAGTCCCAGCATCTGTCGTAGAACTCAATGGGAAACCGTCTGGCCCGAGGCCTTTGCCCCTGGCCATGCTCTTCATTGCCGGTGTGAGTTCTGGGAGGTTGAGTGGTTTGTCAAGGACTCCTTCCAAGGTCGAGAGGATTCTATTCGTCGAGCCCCACAACATACGCTCCATTTCGGGTTCTACTAACGGGGCTGCGGGATCCTTTTCAGTTGTGAGTAGCTTTTCGTAGAATAGTCTTACGTATTCGCATATTTTGTCAGACGTGGTTGCCTGAGGGGCCGACGAGGTGAAGGGATGAGACAATCCTACTAGCATTGAGTTCTTGCCTCCGTCCACCTTGATGACAAAGGTGTTGCCGTTCATCCTATCGCAGGTAAGGATGTTCTCTACCCTGTGAAATTTCGCCCAAGACTCTTGTTTGTGAATTTGTGTATCTTGCCATGAAGCCACTGGTGACGTTTTGAGAGTCACTAACTGTCAGAGAAAGCATTAAAACCCAGGGTTTTCTCTGCTTTTGCTATGTTTCTTCTAATTTTAATTTCTTCGTACTTCCTGTTGACCGCTTTGACTCTTGAGATTGCTTGGAGGAAGGCAGACATCAAATGTATACTTTTATCCAACCAGTCCCCCCCGTCTAGGAAAATGGTGGTAGAACTCCTCCAGTCCTCCCAAAAGGACCTGGTCCATTCTACCATGTCAGGGGCATCCATTAACTGCATATTGAGCTTGAACGTGCCTCTACCTTTCTCCAGGTTTGTCCCTTCTGAGACCAGGAGGGTTATCGGGTTATGGTCCGATAGGTTCTCCGTTGAGGACTGCGTTTTAAGAACTAGCGGTAAAACCACCTCACTCACTAGGATGATGTCCAGTCTTCGACTAGTGGCTATGGAATCCTGCCTTTTGTTGGATGATATCCAGGAGAAGGCCTTCTCCTATGGATGCAACATTCGGAACGGGTCATAAAGACTCCTGTCCATTATGAGCTCGTTAAGGGCCCATGATTCCGTGGGGTGTGACAAAGGGGTGGAAGAATCAGGGCCCTCATTTCGGACTGTGTTCCAGTCACCCCCTACCACCAGGTACTCGGTGTCGGGGATGACCTCTGTTAAAGATTGAAAAAACTGGATCTTGGTGTTGTGGTCTACTGGTGCATACACCGAGATTATGCACCGGATGTGATTGCCTATCTGGCAAGTTATTTTTGCACATCTGCCCTCTGAATTTGTCTCTGCGTGAATGGCTTTTTTACACCAGGATTGCAGTCCCTCCCTTTGTACCATCGGCTCGGGACCAAACCTGAGGTCTGGTCCACCAGGCGCCTAAATCCTAGATTCTTTCATCATTCAACTTGGTTTCTTGCCGAAGCACAATATGCCATATTATGGGCCTTATTATGATGTATCCATGATTTGAGTCTGACTTTTCTGTGCTTCGTATTGGCATCTACGAGACCGCGGACGTTCCATGAGGCCACCTTCAAATTACATGCCATCCGCTTGACCGGACGATGCCTGACTCTGGATGGCCCCTGAAGTGGTTGCTATGTTGGTCACCTGTTACAGATGCCCGAAGCATGGCAGGATCCCATGGTGTCTTGAGGACCTCTGCGAATGGCCTTGAGAACAACTTGTGGTCACCTTGTAGGACCTCGTTGATCTCTGTGATCAGTTCCCCACTTATACCATCATCCAAAACAGGGATCAGGCACTGGTCGTTACTGGCTTTGAACCAACTAAGAGGGGCCCAGTAAAAACCTTCCCCTGCAGTCGCCCTGCAATCGCAGGGTCTATGCCCGAGATGGGAGCGACGTTGAGGCACAAACTATGGATGGAGTAAATTTTGCCTGAAGCTCCAATTTTGCTAAACTTTAGTTGCGGGTGATTCGGGACGAGTCTGACAGCAAACCTGTTTTGAACCACCCGAGCTCCCAGATTGAAGAGTGTCACGTGGTCCGGTGGGTTCTTCACTGAGGCATAGGGGATATC
This sequence comes from Chara braunii, assembly GCA_003427395.1. NCBI lineage: Eukaryota > Viridiplantae > Streptophyta > Charophyceae > Charales > Characeae > Chara > Chara braunii. The sequence continues at coordinate 59,585 of BFEA01001066.1, forward strand.
ATATCCCCCATGCTCGTTGATCTGCAACAAATGCCAACAATACATAAGGCCCTTGGTTAGTTGTCTTGAACAACAGAGGGATGGCTACACATGCCTCTGTGTTCGATTTGTGAGCAACCGGATGTGAGTCATTCTCAGAATCCTCTGAGCGATGGTCTTCTACGAAATCCTGCGGTCGAGAGCGCTTAGGTGAGTCTGCTCTAAAATTCAAGTCCACAACCATGTGAGTTGGGGCCAGATTTGAGCTAGCAGCAGGACTTTGGTGTGACTGCCCCTGCTGGGGTAGATCCCCCCCCCCCCCCCCCCCTGGGGATCCTGTGCTACTGCTGTCACGAGCCTGGTGCTGATACTGATCCTTCCTTTCTGTGAATTTTTGTATCCACTTTGTTCTCCCCGAATCGGGTGCCGGCACCTGTGCCGTTGTGGAAGCAGAGGAGGATGGGGTGAAGGGTGAAATGGCTTGGTGGCCCAATTCAGAGAGGGGGTACTGTCCCTGTTTCCGTGGTGGGCCTTGTCCCTTACCCTGCGCTGGGCCTTTGCCCTGTGCGGGGTCCTTTCCCTTACTGTGTTGTGGATTCCTTGTCCCAGTTGGTTGCTGCAAGACCAACTTCTGGAGAGGAGTCATCCAAGGGGAAGGTTTGGAGGATGCTCTCTTCTCGTGATGCGGCGGAGCTGATTTCCTATTCTGTGTTGAGATGGGCCTGTGGCCAGCATCGGTGTCCAGCGCAGGGATTGTGCCCTGGCCTAGCCCCCTCGGGGTCTGACCCCCTGCTGGAGACGCTGGGAAGCCGGTAGCCTTCGCCCCCAATGGACCAGCTGTTTCCTTTCCTTCTCGCCACTGATCTGCACCATCATCTTCGCAGATGCATTCATCTGGCAACCGCAAGAAGCGTCTACAGCCACTGCACCATGGAGTATTGCTATTGACCAAATCTCCTGTCAGGAATTCTTGCCCTGTGTGCACCTTCAAGGAGCGAACTATCTTGCCTCCGCGTCTGGATGCGAAGCATACTTCAGGTTTTCTAGTCTGGGATCAACCGGATCACTAACCACATCGTATTACTTTATTATCTTGCCCATGACCTGACAGTGGTCAATCCCAGATCTGATATAAAAGGAAGCATTAATGGGGAACCTGAGAGCCATCACCCAATACGACTTCCTTTTCTCCTCTTCTCTTTATTGAATCCATTCGGCGCGTGGCATCCATGGACGGAACAAAATCTTGTACGTTTTGTGTTTATCTACAAATTGTTCCATTCCCTTCTCTATCGTCCATTCCATCATTTCTGGTACCTTTCCGATGATATAGGTAAGTTGTGCCTTACTCTCTATGTGAGTCATTCCCCTGTGAGACAACAACTTAACTTGTCTTCAGGCAGCAAGGCATTTTCCAACGAGCGAATGAGATCGATCTTCTTGTTGTTGGTCATATTCTTTGCCTCGCCCTGGAAGAGGACGGCAACTCCCATGGTTTTTAGGAATTCCTCTTCTACGGCCCTAACTTTTTCATTGGGCCGAATCTCCAAGCAGCTGGTTTCCTCATCTACTGATGTCTCAATAAAATCGGAGACATCCTGGTTGATATGGTCAATGTACCAACCACCAACCAAGCTTGTCAGGCGGGAGAGCTCAGCGTCCAACATAGATGCTCCCTGACCTATTGAGAGCGTCCGTTACTACTGAATCTGGTTGGTCAGCCATTTCCCAGACTGGGGTAGACAGTCGCGGGATGACTCGTAATGTATTAGGGGCCCGTCAAATTTCAGGTATCTTGGGCCTTTGTTGAGGACTTGTGATAATCGGGTAGTGACAGTCGAGATCAGATACACCAGGTTTCAATTTTTGAGCAGTGAGGATGGCTAGCGAGACAGTTGCAGTAGTGCACTACCAAACGAAGCCGTGATACAAGGGGTAGGTAATATGCACTTCCGTCCCTGAGTCCCAGATTTATAAAAAGTAAAATCTGGCCTGAGAGGGTATCAGGAGTGCTGCACACTGCACAGTCGACCATCATAGTAAGGAGGTCAGAGTATCTAGGTTGCTACTATCGAAAAGTTAGTCTGGTGCGATGACAAGAACAAGGGAGCGTTGCGCCCCTCGTGCGACTGAATGGGCGGCACCGGGCGGAAACAACGGCGGCGTAGCGCGAGGTTGGATTGAGCGACACTGTAGTGGCGTGGCGCGATGTCGATGGAGGGAAGCTTAGCATTGGGCGGTAACAAGCGATGGCGCAGCGGGTCTTGAACAACAGCTGGTATCGCGGCGCGATGTTGAGGGAGAAGGATTGAGGTGGGGGGTACGAGGTTTTGGGTTGAAGAGGTTGTGCTTGGTATGAAGGGGCAGTGGTGCGGCGTGATGTCGAGAGAAGAAGGTTCGTGGTGCGAGTATTTTGAGCACAGCGAGGCTTTGGATTCAGGGGGTGTCGATGGGAGGGATGCCGATGAGGCTGATACATCGCGCGAATGAAGGGGCTGCTCGTAAAGGGCGGTGAAGCGCATGGTTTATCTGCATCGTCTTTCGGTAAAGTCCGATTTGAGCAAGGGCGACGGATCAGACGGGTGTGTGTTGGACATGTGTCTCACCGTCATGGACGTTCCTTTTTTCTTCCGGACTGCCAGCGAGCGGCCATCGACGGGTTTGGTGGTTGTGTCTTGCTACGTGGCTGAGACAAGGTAAGTTTTATGCTACGGTCCGATTATCTTCATCGTTCAGCCTTATGACAGATGGTCGTGAGAGTCTGCAGGTCACGAGAAGGCTGAGTTGCTTACGAGCCAATGAGGGAGGAGATGGAAGTTGGGAGGGAGAAAGGACGTGACATGGCGTGACAAAAATTGCAAGGTTTTTAAGGATGAGAGACACTCTGTAGACCCTCTGCTAGTATTCTTGAGTGATCGTCTGGTTGTTGGAGTCATACTGGTTAATCTTTTGTGGTAGTTTTAACTTGTAATTACGTTTTAATTCTCAATTTTAATTCAAATATCATATCGTGTTTTTTCTGGTAGTAATTGATCCCTAATCGAAATTTGACTTAATTTTTAATCCGTAATTTCTGGGTAAGATTCCTAATCTGAAATTCGTATCAGAGTTTCAATTCGTTATTTCTGAGCAAGATTCTTAATCTGTAATTCGTAAATCAGAGCTTTGCTCTGATCTTAATGAATGATTACTCAATTCTGAACTGATGTGCTACGTTTATCTATCTTCTAATTTGAGGTAGTTTCCTATAGTAGTTTTGCTTCTTAAGTTTTGAATTCGATAATATCGAAGTTTATGCTCCTATATCTTAAATTGATTTGAGGGATCCTCCAAAAGTATGTCATAATTGAGTCTCAGGCTGCGATATCGCAATTTTTGGGCTCGTAGGTGCTGGTTGAACTCGCTCCTTCAGGGTTGAGCCCCACCCTGCGAGGGTTATGCAAGATGGGAGGTGTGATCCTCGGGAGGGTAGGGGCGGTATGTGGGTTTGTTCTCTTTTGGGCCAGGCTGATTTGGGTTGGATCAGCTAAGGCGGTTGGGAGAGAGGACAAAGGGTCGATGCTGGCTTCAGCAAGGTGAGAAGTGGCGAGGTGTTTCACTTGGAGGGGGTGAGACATGAGGATAGGGTGATCTTCCGCTCTGCGGCGGCATACTTTATGAGGTATTGTATGCTGCTGAGGGAGCAGGAGGGATTTAGGGGGCTGCTCTGAACTGGGGCTGGAAGGTGAGAGGGCACCTTCCAGTGGAGGCAGTGGAAGGGCAGGAGGTTGTTTTGTTGGGGGGGGAGTAAGCCGCGGTTTCTTATGAGCCTTTACCTTTAGTGGAAATGGGAATAGGTGTAGGAAGTTCCATGGGAAGGGAAGAAGTTCCCTTCCGTTCTCTCTTCTTGTGGGATTAATATGCCTTATATGACAACTTGGTTGGTTTCATTGATTGTCGCTGGTTCGTAAAATCTATTCAAAATTTCTGCCGGACTACTTCTTTCATCTTCTTCGAACTATGTGGTGGAGGAGGTCGGCTCGTCGAAGACAGACGAATAGTTGAAGTCTGTTTTTCACCAAAAAAAAAATCTCAAAAATAGACCTCAGGGTTGATCATATGCGGATAGCTGTTTGGTGGTCTTAAGAATGTTTTTGGACTTTGGGGATTCCCTAGCAACTCTTCTTAAGTGACCTGTGGCTGTGCGATGCCAGAACGACGCTGGCCGGTGCTGGGGTGTTGCCCTGTGACCTGTTGACGCAGGAGCGTGAGGCCTGGTAGAGAGATCTGGGGATGCTTTGGGGTGGGCATCCAACGGGACAGCTAAGGGTTGCTGCTGGGACGACGCTGGTCGGAGCTGGGGTGAGTTGTGTCGCCTTGTAACCTAGCAGGATGTGGGTTGTGAGACCTGGAAGAGCTCGGCAGGGAGTAGGACAGTGTTGGAATGCTTTGGAAGGGGTTGTTAGGGATTTCAAGGGTTTTTGAGCATTTGTAGGATATACGAGGTCTATTTCTATGTCTTTTGTATTGTTCAGATGTTTTCTCGAGAGACCGAGGTGAGTGGGAGAAGGAGAAGGTGGGATATTACGCGTCCTACTAGGACGAGAATAGGGTACAGCGGCAGCGGAGATGGTGGCTCTGCTGCAGTAAGTCTTATCGGAGTGGGGTACAGGGGATGGATTGGGGGGTGTCTGAGTCTTTCGCTGCTGCAGTAAGTCTTACCGGAGTGGGGTACAGGGGATGGATTGGGGGGTCTCTGAGTCTTTCAGGAGAGAGAGAAGTAGACGGTGGGTTATCAAGCATCCTACTAGTGCGGGGGCTAGCTGGTAGGATGGAAATAGGGTACAGCAGCAACGGAGATGGTGGCTCTGTTGCAGTAAGTCTTGTCGGAGTGAGGTAAAGAGGAATGAAGGCGGGCTCCTGAGTCGTTTTCTGAAATTGGTCCAGTTCTGAAGTTTGTCGTAGTAATTTCCTAAGTAGCTCCAATTTTTCTTAGCCAAAGCCGGGTGATGACCCCGGTATCTCAAATTTTCAAACTTCGATGTAATTTTGTATATGGGACGCTGGGCCCGGTTCCCGGCATGTGCTGCTCCCCACGAATAGATTGGAGCCTTGTTCCCATTAAAAAAAAAAAAAAAAAAAAAAAAAAAGGCAAACAGAGGTATGAGGTTAGGTATAAGTTGAAAGGATTAAGAGGAATAAAATAATATTGAACTCCCGTCCGGAGTAATAAAGAATTTACCGAATGTGTAAAGCGACCAGTAACAGCTACAGCAAAGGAAGTAATAATAATAATAACATTAAGGATATAATAATAATAATAATAATAATAATAATAATAATAATAATAACATTAACTGATGAGATAAGTAGAAATAAATAATAACACTATAATTGCCTCGCGTATAGCAGCCCTATAACGAATGAAAGAAGGTGGTGGGGTGTACGTGCCTGAGCCGCGAAGCAAACAGTGGAATAAAACAGGGATTTGGGGTAGTGTGGAGTGGCAATGTGAGTGTGGGCGAAGCTGTGTGTGGCGGTTGTGGTAAATGGCTTGCTTCAAACCGGATTTGGGGGGGACGGGGTAGGGGAGGGAGAGAGCGTGATGAGGAGAAAGGTTGCAGGACTACGGTGTAGGGGAGGGAGAGAGCTTAAAGAGGAGAGAGGTTGCGGGATGACGGGGGATTGTGGAGTATTGAAGTGCTGAGGAGTGTCGTAGGGGAACTAAACAGGGGTCGTGGTTGGATTGATTGCCACAAGGGGAGGAGTTTGGAAGAGGTGGGTCAGAGGGGAGGTTGCAGGGATGGCTCGCGTCAAAACAGAAACGGGCTGGGGGGGGGATGGGAGATGATCAGATCGGGGGGCAGAAGTGGTGGGAGGTTATTGGAAGTGTAGATCGGAGATTCAGAATGCGGGGGGGGGGGAGGGGGAGAGAAAGTGATGTGTGCCGGGGAATAGAACGGGGGGCTCGGGTGGGTGGGGCAGTGAATTCTGGCGAGGAGCGGAGGAGGGGGAAGAGGAGAGGATCGGGGAATGTGAGGGGAGGTTGGTGAGGGAAATTCCGACTGTGAAGGAGTGGGAAAGACAGGCGAGGTTCAAAGCTATAGTGTTTTCCTGGCGGAACTTGACAAGAGGTCGGATTGCGAGATCTGAGTGGAGTGGGTCGGGAAAGCATAGGGGTGGGGTATGAGGGGTGAGGGGAACCAGAGAGGTTGCGTGTGGTGGGGGGGGTGGGGGTTGAGAGATGCGAGGTTAGTGTATCGGTGGGGAGCTGGAGGTTATGTATGTGGACTAGGATGGGGGCAAAAAAGGGAGGAGGAGGGGGGGAAGGGAGGAGGGTTGCCTGTATTGAGGCAATGATTAGTGTTGCCAGGTCAAGTAGACGGCGAGCGCAGAGGAGCGAAATAAGGTGAAGAATGTGTGTAGGGGAGCGATCGCACAGCGTTGCCTTGGCAAGTGTTCAAGGGGGGGGGGGTCGGAAGGGGCTGGGCCCGCGGGGGTTTGAGTGTTGAGATTGAAGTTGCGAAAGAAGTCGGAGGTGTGTGTGAGCGGGATCCGGATTGTGGGACTGGGAAGTACTGTAGCAGATACGAAGAGAGGGAGGGGAGTTTACTATTAGGGAAAGTATGACTGGCCGAAGAACCTCTACTCCGACCAATACCAAGTAAGACGAAATATCAAAAACCAGAAAGAACAGAAGTTAATCATTAGTAATTTTGACTCTCGACTGGGCTGATGTCGTTCGCGCCAAACAGGAATAAAATATATAAAATTGACCTACATGCGGAAATTGGTATGTTTTACTACTTAGGTTATGGGACAATATGGGAGCAACTAGTTATGATTAGTGGGAGCGCGTCAACCAGACGAGGGAGGGCGAGAGGAGAAGAATTTTGATACCTGGCGCTGAGAACAGTGATCACTGAGACTGAAACCCAGTCCTTGTGTCTGATGCCATAGACCCGGAGAAAGTCGGTGAACTCTTGTGTATTGCTGTAGCAGAACGCCTCCCAGAGGCGCTACGCTGGTAACACTTGGTGAGACTGGATACTGCCTGGCAACTGTTTGCAAGGAGGTTGCTAGGTGGGACCGACCACAAAAAATCTCAAGGCGACCCAACCCACCTGAGTGTTTTTTTGAAAATTTCCCCCCACATCCAACCCGCCTGTCACCCGTAAAAAACCTTCACCCTGACCCACCCACACCCGAGAGAACAAAATTACCCGCCCGCACCCGGTACCTAATTATTTTCCACCTGCACCCACCCATTCCCCATTGTCTCAGTCCCTTTGAACATTTGCACGCACCATAGCAACATGACATCCTTGGACGACGACGCAAAACTTTGAAGCATCTCTGCCTGCAGACATTTGAATCGCTCCACAAGTTTGAAATTGGGTAGTGAACCTAAGGCTTGCCACTTGCTGTGGTTAGGTTCGATCCCCCCTGTTTTGATGGGAGCGAACATCCCGTTGTTTGGGCCGTGGTCCAGCTGCCACCAGTAGAGCGTGACACATTTTTTCAAGGACGACCCCAAATTTTTAGTTGCCACTAGCACGACTTTTTTTTTCGAGGACGATAACTTCTTTTCCAGGGGCCCCAGGGTGGAGACTTTCCGTTTCCTGGGCCTCCAACCTTTGAAGTCCACAGATGGACCGCAGCTGGGAAATATGTATAAGGGGGGGTGGGGGGNGGGGGGTGAGGAGTCGGGGGAAGGGTTCTTATGGGTTGTCCTGGTCTGTGGGTCAGGTGACCCAGTCCTAGCGTTCAACCGCTTGTCACCCACCCATTCGGGTGACCCTGGCCTAACATTGATCCGCCCGTCACCCACCCAGGCTTGCTCGCCTTGACCCACCCTCATCCTACCCATGCCAGCTTATCAAGACCCACACCTGACCCAATGCCTTGTGGGTGGGGTGGGTGCGGGTGGGTGTGGGTCTGGGTACCCGTTGCTCATCTCTGTTGCTCTCCCATTGGTAGGTTTTTCGTTCGTTTTTGCTGTGGGGGTCCTGTGGGGGTCCCAAACATGCGTGAAATCGAGACCAATTGTTTTGGGTAATGAAATCACGCACGTTTCATTCACGGCGAAGGCAAAGACGAATGGCTTCGGCACTCAGCTGAGAGGAGCTAGGAGCTAGGTGACTCAGAGGAGTATGAGGTAGCAGACATAGGCTAACTTAGGCAGGGGTGAGGGGTGGTACATCCTTCCCTAAGGAAGTAATCAATGCTGTCCACTCGGGCCTCTCGGCCATAATGGGGAGGAGCGTGTGTGTGTTTTTAATGTATTCTTTATTGACTTGCCTGTGGAATAGGAACCGGACTGTTGCTCCCCAGAATGGCAGGAGCCAGAACCGAGAGGTTCTATTTCTTCCAAAAAAAAAAAAAAAAAAAAGACGAATGGCTTCATCGCTGGAAATTGATTGTGGTTTGGGAGGTGTTTGGGAGGGTTCAATCCCCTCACTTACAGCAAATGGTGTATGGAGATACTCGTGCCCTCCTTCGCCAAAGACTTCTGTCAGAACAACCGAACAGCGTGCACTGCGGCCTATTTCAAGGATTGGAAGCCTCAGACTATTGTCAATGAATATGGTCCGTGTGCCCACTCACATGCAGTCGTCTTGACTGCCACAGCCATGGTCAGTGAATCATACCCTGACATCTGACACCCCGCCTGGAGCGGACACCATCTGTGAGAAGAGCACTTTCTTTTCTTTCTAGCAGTTTTTCCTTCATTTTTTTTGGTCATGAAATGCTTTTTTGTGTTTACTTTCCCTATTTCACGCTGCCACCCACCCGTCCCACACCGTCGCACTAATCCACATACAGGGCTAGTGGGATCTCCGATCTCGCTCCCGGTGTCCCATGCAAGGTGCCATTTCGCTTCCGCACACCCAAACAAACAAAAGGGAAAAACAAGAGCGGATTAGGGCCTCACCACACCAATGTCTTTTTTTTGTTTTTTTCCTTTAAAAAAAAAAAAACAAAAAAAAAACACTCCCACTGGTGATAGTGGTGCTGATAAGAGCAGACACCGTTACCACCTGAGGAGAGGCTCCATCTAGTGGTGGGGAGCATCACCTGCTGGACAACGGGTCCAGCGTCCCAAGGACAGATTGTCGAAGACGGCATTTTCAACATTTTCTCCTCGCCACACAGCATGTCGAAATCCGAGATGAGAAAAAAATTCAGGAGCTGTCAGGGAAAGGGTTTCGACACCTCCTCTCGAGCAGGGATCGTTTCCCAGCCTGCAACTTGGACATTTTCAACAGTCCTTCAATGGGATGTCGAGTTCTTTCCCGAATGTCGAAAAGGAGAACGGACCAACCATTGTCCTATCTTCACCCCAGTTTGTCTCTTTTGTGCGGAGGACTTAGGAGTAAGACACTTCCACATGTTGTGCGGCGAAGAGGGCTTTTCTGTTGAAAGAGGGAATGTCGAGAAGTTCCTGACATATGTCGAATGTCGTGATGTTTCGACATTGGTGTGGCGAGACCCTTATTGAACAACATCAATTCCATTTGGCCACATTGCCGGAAGAGCCTGGAAGGCTCACAAATATTTCAGATTCTCACGGGCAACGCAGATGTAACCAACTGGCACGTGGCAACTGTCTGGCGCCCATTTGCGGAAATTGAAGAGTTCAGGGCTCATTGGGATTCAGGGGGCCAGCTTCCCTTAGGGAGGGCCGGCACAAGTCTGTTGCAGGGGCCTGATGCAGATATGGCGAGGGGTAAAATCCTTGCACTGGTATGAAATCAGAGATGAGCATCGGGTACTACCCAGACCCACACCCACCCAAACCCACTCCACCCACCAGGCATTGGGTCAGGTGTGGGTCTTGATACGCTGGCATGGGTGGGATGAGGGTGGATCTAGGCGAGCCAGCCTGAGTGGGTGACGGGCGGGTTGATGTTAGGCCTGGGTCAACCCAAACGGCTGGGTGACAGGCGGGTGAGTGCCAGGCCTGGGTCACCCGACCCATAGACCCAGGACAACCCATAAGACCCCCCCCCTTCCCCTTATACATATTTTCCAGTTGCGGTCCACCTGTGGACTTGAAAAGTTGGAGGCCCAGGGAAATGGAAAGTCTCCACCCCGGGGCCCCCTGGAAAAAACGTTGTGGTCCTTTTAAACCACCAGTACTTGGCCCAGCTACTGGCCGTGGGGCTTCCCCGTTAATGCGCCTCGTTGACAGGGGGTCGCCCGAGTGCAAGCCTGGTCGCTGCACCAAGGCCGGGCTCCGTCGTTTCAGGGTTGACACACATCCCGAAAGCAAAAAAAAAAAAAAAAAAAAAATGACGGAACAAAAGAGAAAACAAAGAGAGAAAAAAAAAAATCGAAGAAAAAACAAACGAGATCGAGAGAGAGAGAGAGAGAGACAAAGAGAGAGAGAGAGAGAGAGAGAGAGAGAGAGAGAGAGAGAGAGAGAGAGAGAGAGAGAGAGAGACCGCACGCTCTGCTATGTGCCGCTCCACTACTCTCGAAATGTGCAAAACGAGAGCGAATCTTCCACTAGAATCTTCCACTAGAACATGGAAAGATACACCGCCACAATTGTTGTCTTTTGTGCATGTCGAAAGTAGTTGTATGTCGAGCACTCTCGACATGCACAAAAGACAATAATCATGGCGGTCTATCTTTCCATTCTAGTGGAATATTCACTCCCGTTTTGCATATTTCGAGCGTAGGGGAGCGACTCTCTCTCTCTCTTTCTCTCTCCCTCTTTCTCCCTCTCTCTCTCTCTCCCTCTCTCTCTCTCTCTCACGGGCGCGCGCACCATCTTCCAACCCCCCCCCCTCCCCTTTTTTTTTGTGTGATCTTTTGCAACCAGAGCAAAGAGGCCCTTTTTTTTGTGTTTTCATGAATCGATGCGCATTACTCGTAATCAAAGAGGCCTGCCCCTTGTCATTCTGGTCGGTTTTTTGGAATTCCGTCTTTTCACAAATTGGGAAATACATGGGAATTACGCACGCCTTAGCGAGCGCGCTGGGGATTTGGCTCGACGGTTAGGAATTCCGGAATAAGCGGGACCCCACGTGTCTTTTTTGTTCGTAAATGTTCTTGACTTCGTCTCGGAAAACTCTGGGAATTCTTGCATGAATCTAAATAGGCATAGGATTTTTTCCCGCACTCACTCTACGCGCGAGGGTGGTGTGTTTCAATTTTGAATTAGTGTAGGATTCTGAATGAGCTGGAACTGTTTCGGTGCCCTTTTTGCTTTCGTGTCGGCGCCATGCATGTGAGCTCCTCTCCTCTACCCCCCCCCCACTCTCTCTCCGTTTCCCTCGCTACCTTTGACACTGTCCTCCTCGCGCTCACACTCCTCTCTCTGTAACCATTTTTCCATCTCTACTTTGCCTCGCGCGCCCTTTTTCTCTTTCTTGATCGTCTGAATCTTGGTTCTGTGTCGCGCTATCCTTCGCGCCCTTCTTCCTCTCGCTCTAATCCTTGCGTCGGAATACCCTGTCGATTTCCTCCTACTCCCCTCTAGCCAAAGAGACGCGTCGTGTAAGAAGGAAATTCCTGTTACACGACGATTCTGATTGGTTACAACCGGGATCCGAAGGATCGACATGGCTTTCGTCGGGCGATTATCCCCGAACCTTCCCCTACCTCTCCCTACCTCAGTCCTAACCCTTCCTGGCATCTACCTCCTTTTCCACAACTATAAATTCTACAAGCGTTTAACTTACCAAAAACTCTCTCTCAACTCACCAGCCAGCTTCTGGGAAGCAGTGGCTAGGTGCTACGTGTGAAGGTGCGAGTCGAAAAGTCCTGACGGGCTGATTGTAGTCTTGCCGGCTATGCGCTGGATCGCCCGACGAATTGTGGGATCCAGGCAAGACGACGCAGAGACTAAGTCGGCGGGGTGACGATCGCTATGGTGGGAGTAGCACGTGATGGTCGGGATCATCCGATCCAGTGTGAGGTTCAAATTGAAGATTGAGTGGATATATGGCCTGGGACCATGGTGAAACTTTAAGTCGGATGCGCCTCTTTTGTCTCAAAGTGTAAGTCTTCGAGCGTGAGTTCCGTTCACCCGGCATTTGAGCCGAAACTTCTCGTGAAGATCGCCGTACTTTCTTGTGTATTTATCCTCTGCTTTTTTCCCTCCTCTGATCTACGTCTCTTCTCCCCCACACCTTCCTTCTATAATAAGTGGGTTATGCTGATTTCTCTCCTCTCGCTTGATATATGCATGAAGTGGATTGCGCCTGAGAACGAGTGTCAGCATGACAGGGATGTTTTTTGATTGATCAGATGAACGCGGGATGGGATTGAGTAGTGTGTCGAATGAATGATGCATGATTGACCGTGCGCGTTGTCTTTGTGGCCATATGGACTGACAACCCCAATGTGACTGGGCACCGACTTCCCGTGCCCCGGCCGCGCCCCTTCCCGTACAACGAGGAGAGGACGCGTGTATGTGAGTGGGATATACGAGAAGCCGTCACCAAAATCGGCGGGTGTTATTACTTCACACCCGAGACCCGGTGTTCCGGATTTGCCGGTGTGGGATTTGTCGTCATCGATACGCATTTTCCGCCTTATTCGTTATTGTTGCCATTTAATGAGTTGATCGTCATCCCGTGGTCGGCAGTGGCGCCTCATTGGCCTAGCACTCTGTGCAGCGACTATCGCCGCACTGAGCGTTACAATGCCAAGGGCTTCCATTACCGCACTTGTGGCGAGGACGAACACAAGGAGAGAGCCGCCCGATTGAGACCCTCCACGTCGGACTTAGAGCTGTGTAGTGAACGCCGACGGGACCTCATCTGAAAACGGGATACTACATGTGTACCTTCCCCCTTTCATTCGAAACGAAGGGCAACGGCTCGCTGGGAAGTACAACGCTACTTTCTGGATTGAAATTCTCATCGTCGTGAGCCCCGCGCGCGCCTTTTTCTTCAACCCGCGCGGCGACAGATCGCTTCTTACTAAAGTCGGACCAACATGGGGGATCTCAGTTCTGCCTGTGTCCCCACACTCAATTTTCCCAAAAATCCTTAGCACACCCTATCATGCAGTTCTTCCAAGGCCTTTCCGCGAACCAAGATACTCCGACCGGAAAGCAGCACAGGGCGTGAGGTTGGTATCGAAGCCGACACGTGTCGGTTCTGACATTAGTAAGACGAACTGGCTAGAGGAAGATCAGCCAACTGATCTTATCGGTTGAGTCCTCCCGTCACTCGACAAAGGTCGGCAAAAACTCGACCAGAGATATCCATGGCTAACACCAATGGAGCGGCTCCCCGGGTGATGGTGACTCTGGTGACCATCCCTGCCACTTTCCCATTTTACCCCAATCATACTCATCTCGAGGCATGGCTTGAAGTCGTACAAGCTTAGGGATATGGCGTTAAGGATCTTCCTCACGTCATCAGCCTACTCCTCAGGAACACCGCTCATGATTGGTTCATAAGGCACAGGTGGGTAGACTGGGATCCCTTCAAGAAAGCTTTCCTAGCAAGATTTGACGAAGTAAGTGAGGATGTTGTCTGGTTTGTGTTAAAAACTCGTCCCCAGGAACCCGGAGAGTTGCTACCCGACTTTGCGGATCGGTTTCAGACCGCGCTAGATAAATCAGGACATAATAGAGGTGCGAAGCACAGGCTCGGAAGAAAACGCTGCTCGAAACTTGTTCATCGATAATCTTTGCAACCCAGTGCTAAAGGCGAAACTACAGAAAAAGGTTCCTCCAAAGACGAACCAACTACCCGTCATTATTGCTAAAGCACTCGAACTGGATTTACTGGATACACGCAAATACATCAGTCAGGGGAATGAAGACATCTTGGACACGAGACAGGATGTGGCTGCCAAAAGGTGTTCGTGGCTCAGAGCCGTGAGGCGATTTTACCCTCGTCCCGATCACGATCACCAGGATGGACCCTCCCAGGACCTATCCCCTCACCTCCTCTCTTTTGCTCCTCCTCACCCTCCTCCAAAGATGGTACTTGTAAATAATGTCATTCCCCAAAATGTTGCACTTTTACCCATCACCAATCTGCATTTGGCTCAGATGATTCATACCGCCACGACCAAACAATCCGAGTGGATGAGCAATCTGATCCAAATGCAGACTTCTCAGATGGACCGATTAGAGCAAATCTTGACAAAGCTTATGAGTACTTACTCGAGTTCTTCGCGCCCCGCTCCTCCGCCATATCCCCTACCTGCTGCACCTCCTGCTCCCGGACAAGCTCCCCTTGCCCCACATCATGTGGCCAACCCAGCCGGCAGGATTGAACACTACAACTGTAAGCAAACCGGACACTTCGTGCGGGATTGCCCACTACCGAAGCGAAATCAACCTTTGCCTACAATCGCGCCCGTCGCCCTGAACCAAGTACGGGTGGCCACGCTGTTGGAGACAACAAGAGAAAGGGAGCCTAACTCTTTCTCTACACAGCCATCTTTGTTGCCTGAACCCATCGCGTTCACTTCGGGATCATCTTTCGAAGCAACCGATGTTGTTGATCCGGCAGAGTACCTCCAATTAGCAGGATTGATCGGAGCAATCCGCCCTGGCAAAGACGAGCTCGAATGGGTTGAACGAGATCAGAACCGGGTCCTCAGTTTCGAACAGGAGAAATTGACGTTCTACAGACACTCAAACAATTGGATATCCGAGTCCCTGTCTTGGTGGGCCATTTGCTGACCATATCGGAGGCAGCGAATGACAAACTTCTTCAGCAGTGCCAGAAAAATCAGAAACGATTCACATACCAACGTGTTCCGAGGATGCAGAAGAAAAAGAAGGATGACGACGCAGAAGTAGACTCTCCTCCATTGGAACCGATACCCACCGTGAACGTGTCCGACGTACCTGAAACTACTAGGGTCGCTACCATTTCGTATGTAGAAAATGATCACTTTGTCCGTGTTCGATCTGTTCTATGGAAGAGTGCAGAATGTGATTGTGAAGTGTGGGGTAAGTCGTTCAGTGCTCTCGTTAATACTAGATCATATGTTGTAGCGATGTTCTTAGAAACCATCCGAAAAACTGGACGATTGTATTCGATCCTTCCTTTGCCCGAAAAAGACAACTACGTCTTTGCCGATGAAGAAACCATGAATATAGTAGGAATTATCGAAAATTTAGCGGTCAAGGTAGGACGAGTACATGTCATGGTTAACACGTTAGTCATCGATGTGCAGTCATACTCAATACTGTTGGGTTTGCCATGGGCGATGGCTGTGGGTGTGCAGATACATTTCGATTCCAAACAACTTATCCCTACACAGATAGGAGAGAAGCTTCAAACGGTGCCGGCGTGCCACTACGAGTTTCTACTCAATCGCCGAGAAATAATCCCAACCTCACCGACTCGAAGCTCTGGATAGGAATGATTCAAACCCCGAGTCAAGAAGATTCTTCGGAAAGCAGTGATGTGGACCAACCTCCCTCCGATGATTGTGAATATGACGAACGGAATTACACTGAACTGTTAAATCACATGCCCATCGAAAAGGAATGGGGTCAGTTGGTTGAGTTGTTCGTTCACGAGACAAAAAAAGTATTTCGAATGATTCCAATTACCCCACGAACGTTTGATCTAAACACAGAAACTTGAAGGAGCGCACCTAGCTCTGCTCAACCGTTATATTTTCTCACGACAGCAGAAATACAGATTCTCACAACATCATTTCTTGGAGAACACATCTTGCAGATTTCAGAAGTGGCTGATCTCTTCGAACCCCCTCGTACTCTGTAGGAGGGTGCGCTTTCATTACAGGAGAGATATCAGCAGATGAATCAATACCTAGATTTTTTCGTCTCTCCACCCAGACCACTACTCACGCAAAGCACTATGATCGCACTAATTAGGCGAGAGGTTGAAGCCCCGATTAATGATGTTCCCGACCTAATGCAGGAAATGGGAGAACTAACTGGGTTAGAAATCGCAGCAAGCACCACTAACCCCGAGACAGATGTCGAAGCTAAAGAAACTGAGATAATAAGCCCGACCGAGTCACAAATGTCCGCCATCGTTTTTTCGACTCGGACTAGTAGCTCTGTGTTCTTCAGCATAGACCATTGGGGCCAGATTGGATCGATATACAACTCGACATCTTTGATCAACCAACGATCACCTTACTCGGTCACGTTCCACGAGAAATTCGCAAGTCCTTGATTGATGTATTGTATCGATATGCTGTGGTATTGAGTGTACACGATAACAATATAGGGTTGTCAAACGTGATTTAACATGCAATCCTCATCGGGGATCATCCACTGATTAGCTGCAGTCCCTATCGATACTCGTCGGCGCAACGACCCGCCGCGTTCCAGAGGGTAAAAGAGTTCGAAGCTAATGGATGGATTGAGCCCGCCATCGGACCGTGGTCGTTCCTTGTGGTCATCCTACCCAAAAAGGCGGGAGGAATTCGTATATGCATTGATTACCAAAAGTTGAATGACATCACGATTAAGGATGTGTATCCCCTCCCCTGGATTGATGAGTTATTGGATGTTTTTGGGGGGTGCTCAAATTTTCAGCAATTTTGATGTTCGCTTTGGATTCCACTATCTCCTAGTTCGAAAGGAAGATCGTCCGAAAACGACCTTCGTTCTTTTCGAATGGACTTGGCAACGGATTGGATGCCATATGGGAATATGCAATGCCCCAACCACGTTTCAACCCAAGATGAATATTGCTTTCCAGAACTTCGTGTGGAAAGCGCAGCTGGCGCAGAGCATTATTAATTATTGTGTGATTGTATATATGAATGATATTCTGGTATATTCGAGTACCTACGAAGGGCACGTGCAACACATTAAATAGACATTGCACGCACTGAAGGACGCTGGTTTCAAGGTGACTCTCGAGAAGTGTCAGTTTTTCCTCATGAAGATCTCGTTCCTTGGCCACGTGGTTACGGACGACGGTTTGCAGCCAGAGCCTCAGAAGGTGGCAGCCGTGAAGGACGCGCCGGTGTCGACATCAGTGACACAAGTACGCGCTTTTTGGGGCTGGCATTATACTATCCGAGGTTTATCAATGGGTATGCAGAGATTGTGGGACCACTCACGAACATGTTAAAAATAAATCAGCCATTAATCTGGACCCCGTAGTGCGATCGGGCCTTTCGAGAACATAAGGCGGCTCTGATCTCGGCCCCAGTCCTCATAACACCGGACCCAGAAAAACCTTTTGTTCTCATCACCGATTGGCAGCCCAAGGCGATCTCAGTGATCTTGGCCCAGGTGGGACCTGATAGCCTGGAACACGTGGTGGAATACGCGTCCAAATCGGTACCTGCCTGCAAGCGGAACTACTCTGCTCCAACGGGAGAATGCTACGCGGCATTGTGGGGAATCAGTCACTTCCGAGCCTACTTATATGGCCGAAAGTTCACATTAATAACCGATCACAAGTCACTGCTGGCCCTGCAGAAGTCCAAGGATTACTCGGGTATGATAGGACGATGGGCTACTACATTGTAGAACATGGACTCATCTGAAACACGAGAGACACAACAATGCGGACGGACTGACACGATTGCACAGACCCGACAAAGTACCCAAGAGTGAGGAAGTGACACCATGGCATGACCCGGAGCCGAAAAATGTGCCTCAGTACGGTAAGGTGGAGATCCTTCTAAAGAATTGAGTGGATACGCTCTCTCTCAGAACCATAACGCCCCCTTCTCCTTCTTCTTCTTCTCTCAACCCCCCGCATTCGGATTTTTTAGCCAATCTCCCAGACAAATTCTGTTATTTCTGCACATGTATCACACGGGTTTATGGGGTAGACTGCTATCCCTATGAGTCTGGGTTCACTGACTGGATAGACTGCGCCACATGTGTCAACCGTGCACATGGCATCTGTGTTCGATACCGAACGAGTAGTAAGGCATGAAAGTGCCCTCTGTGTCGAACGAACAAGCTTCCTACGGAGGTTCGATTTGAGGCCACCAGAACTGACGGTCCCGAATACGACGAGAAATACCGAAGGGCTGAAGTATGGATGAACAAGATATTACTGGCTAAATTAGCTGGTGAATCATTGGACCATCTTACTAAGCATGACAGGCGTCGAGCAACTGAGAGGTCACAAGATTATTGATGGATCAACGGTCATCCGGAAAAGCGTAAAACCGACGTATCAGGATTATGGTTGACGGTTCCCCATCCATTTCAACGATATGACTGGACCAAATCTGCGCATGAGGAGAAGACCGCTCACTTTGCCATACGTGTCACCGAAGCAACCATCGATCAAAATCGATGGTTCTGGTGTAACATTCGTGACGATGTTAGGCACGTGGTTGCCAACTGTTTAGTCAGTGCTGCCGATTGTGCACCTATCCGTGGGCCAAATACGATAGTTCCGACAGAAGTAGAGCGTCCTTTCTAGCGGGTCAGTATGGACACGACAGACATTGACGTGCCACGTGGCCCCACTCGTTGTGAATATTCCGTTCTCTTGGTGCTAATCGACCACTTCTCGAAATATATCGAAGTCTGCCCTTGTAAAACACGTAAGACCTCCAAAATAGCTACATACATTGACCGATCCTCAATACCCATCTAGATACAGAAGAGATTCTAACTGACAATGTGTCCGAATTCAAAACCGAGGTAGAGGAATTACTGATGCGTCGTGGCGTTACTCTCCGACACACTGCTCCCCATGTCTCTCAGTCCAGTGGGCTGGCCAAGAACGCGAACCACATGATTAAGACCGCTCTTCGCAGAAACTTAGCGGCCAAAGACACGCATCCTTGGCCCGAGATAGTGTATCAAATCATCGGGATCCATCGAGCGACCCCTCACGAGTCCACTGGATTCACCCCCTTTCAGCTTCAAACAAATAGTATCCCATGTGTCGACAATCAGAGTGTCTAAAAAATTGCCGAAACAGGGGAAAAGGACACGAGGTCAGCCCTCAAGGCCAAGGCTAAACGGTATGCGGAATTAATGGAAAGAGTCATCCCTAGGCTAAATAGAAAAAGGCAGAAAATGACTGAACTAGCCCATGGTAGGCAGGTCCGTAGTTAGGAGGCCCGAAATGGGAATGCAGGCCCACAACACCAGTATAAGTTAGCCCTTGGGGACCTAGTGCAGGTACGTAAGTGTGCACATGCCCGAAAACTCGCTCCCAAATTTTCTGGCTGCTTTCGTGTAGTGGAACTCGGCCCCAACGGAGCAAATACTGTGCACATCGCTCCGGAGACCCGCGCCAGCCATAACTCTCTTCCTATTGTCTTCCATACCTCCCACCTTCACCCTCTCCCTCCCTCTGAGGACCCTATCTCGCCTCAGTCTTCTTTCTCCAGCCCAGACGAAGACCTTGCTTCCTCCCCATCATCTAATACTGCTTCTCGTCGACCTTCGCCATGAGTTTCGCCATCGAACCGACCCTGATCCCTCCCTCCGCAGCTTCTTCCGCCTCGACCTTTGTTGCAGTTTCGCCAAGTCTCACATCCTCGTACCTGTCCCGATCTCCTCCGATTCGCGCAACTGTTCAGCCACCGAGCCTGGTACGTAGTTGTAGAAGTAACGATTTCAATAGAGCTGGGAGTAGCGGTCATCGTGGTGGAAACTTCGGCGTTCGAGCGATTCTCTCGGCCTAATCAGAGTGACGTAACGGTGATCGTCGCCTTCAGTGGCGATTTGTGCACTATCAGCTTGCAACGACGTAACGCGGTGGTCACCAGTTGGTGGCAGATTGGCGGCAGCGATTGGCCCGACCAGGCCGACAAGTAGTGGGGACCGAGTGTATCGATACTTTTTCTCTTCAAACTAGTAGCACTGATCTCTGATCCGCCAGCTCGTCCCCTTCCCCCTCTTCGTCCTTACCCTTTGCGCAGATGAATCGCTTCTCGACCTTCTCCCTCCCTTCAAATCTTCCAATTCACTGGCCATCTTGGGCCGATCCCCTTCTAACATTGGAGATTCGCCCCGCTACGATCCCTTCCTTCCATCCTTCTTACGTTCGTAAGTGGACTGAATTCGCGTCAGTCAGCGTGTGCATGCTAACGGTTAGGTATCACTGAGCTCGATACTACAACAATTCGGAGCTCGAGATCTATAACGAGATCTCGCTAGTGCTAGCACAAGTGTGGCTGACGGAGACGGAGACCTGTGGCACTTTAGTTCGACTTCTTTGTGGAGAGATTGTTGAAGGAGGTAGAGCGACGGTCGCCTACGAGCTCCTCACTTTCCTTTCCCAGCTCGTCAACGACCTGTCGACGAACATCATTTCCTTCAATCTAAGCGATCATATTCAAGCCGAGCCTGTTACTTTGGAGAGGACGTTGACGCCAACAGTAATTTGGACGAACTGCACAAACGATTTTTGTCAATACTTGAGCGATCACGATCCCATGGCTTGGGGCTATCTGGACATGGACGATCTTGCACCAGATAATTCCGACCTAGACGGGTTCTGGAACGCTTATCAGGCACACAATGAGGTGCCATCATACGACGATCCAGGACGCATAGCCATCGTGGGTCTGTCAGCCTAAGAAGAGTTGGAAGCCAGATCAACGTCAAAGGAAGAAGAGGAGGCATCAACACTCGAGCCCCGAGAGGCTCTTCCGGCCCGAGCGCCACCTGTTGCACGGGGAGGATCTGCTTTGAACCTCGAAGTCCCTACTGACGCGGCCAGTCGACACGATGGCGCAAAATCCTCCCGCCGACGCCACCACTCTCGCTCACCATCTCCCTCCTTATCCACCCTCTCCGCGCTTCCTCCCCGTCCTCCTCCCCGAGCGAGCACTCCGACCTCGTCCAATCTACCGCCGCCCTCTTGATTATCTCTCCTTTTCTCCTCTTCTCCACATCGAGTTCCCTCCAACCTACCGCATTTTCGCCAACCAGCTCTTCGGCCATCACTTTGTCGTGCGACTCTTATTCAAAGTCTTCCCTCATCACTCCCTGTCCTTCCCTCTCAACATCCTTCTCTTCTTTGTCGCCTGGAGACAGTACAACCATATGGAGTTGTATTGCATACCGAGTGCGGGAGGGTAATCTTGTTCTCGTCGGGGGGAAGAGGGTCGGGGTGAAGGTTTTTTACGGGTGACGGTCGGGTTGGGTGTGGGAGGAAATTTTCCAAAAAACACTTGGGTGGGGTTTGGTCACCTTAGGATTCTTTTTATTTATATTTTTGAAGGTGGGTTGTACTTCAAAAAATGTGGGTGGGTTGGGTGAAGTGCCAATTAAAAAAAAAGCTAATCTCTGTATGGAATCCACACGGAGTCACACAAACCAAACCATGACTAGCCTTATGGTCCAGTCCTAATTTTCCAGGTATCACGACAAGGTCCAGGGTCCTAGTCCGCCTAGCGACAAACCATGCCCTAGCTGGACCACCCTGTCTGGCGTTCCGACAACAGCGGCTGGTATCCGCAGCCCGTGTCCCAATCCTTCCGCCTTTGGATGAACTTTGGCGGCACCTAGCGATGGGTTGTTCAACCGCCAACCGAGTAGAAACACCTTTTGTCTGGTTTCCATGCCAGTTTTCCCGGTCAGTGGGGTCTGAAAACGAGGTCAGCATTTGGAAAAGATTGCGGGTGGCGGCCTTATGGGGTCCCGCCTTCCATGCTCAAAAGTTTCCAGCCGCCGTGCAGTGGGGTCCAAGCCTCAATCTCTGCAATTCGTTGTCGGTTCGAGTCCCTACTTGTTATACACATATAATGCAGCATCTCACCATACTGTGACAAACTACTTTTCGTAGGCACGCGGCTTTCTGCGCGATTGTATTTCGTGGGTTAATCAGGAGGGGGCCGCCTGATTCCATGGATGCCCCCGTCTTTTAAAAAGAGGTTGGTCCCACTACGGTTGGTAATTAACCGCGTCTTAGCGAGCACGAAAATAATTATCGCCACAACTTCTTTCTTGTCCTGTTGTGGGGAGGGGAATCTTTGGCGCGATCACCACGCGGCGAGTTTTTTTTATTTCCTTTTTTTTTATTTTGAACCCACACGGGTTCTCAAAATTTCTTTTTGCAATTAGGATTTTAATTAGGCTAGGAATTTGGGAGCGTCTTAATTTTTGGCTGCAACTACACAAGGCTCCTTACTTGCGTGCACATTGTTGCGTCCTATTCTGCGCTCTGCCCCTGCCGCGCCTAAATTTTAACCGCAACTGTAATCTCTTCTTGCTCCTTCTTAGCGAGCGCAGGTGTAACGGTAATCCTCTCCTTTCTTGATCTCTTCTTTTTCCACGCAAAGCTCAGTGCCTCTTCCCCCAGCTACCTCATTGGCCTTCAGATGCATAACTGGATCGATGCATGGAGAGCGGCTATGTCCCTCACGCCGCGGGCCCATCATGTACCCGTAGGCACTCCCTCCTCCTCCCTTTCCTCCTGCTTTAGCATACTCTGGAATTATGTCGCGCAACTACGGAATGCGATAAAGCTAGGAAGTACGACTAATTCTCTTTGTAATCTACACTTGGGAGTTAGCACGGTTGAGAGGATCGGCTACCGATCTCTAATCTACACTTGGGAGTTAGCACGGTTGAGAGGATCGGCTACTGAGCGGAGACAGAAAGGTGAGTAGGAGGTTGGGCGATCCGACGAGCTGGTGCTGGGTAGGCGGGGTTAACGTGTGACCGCGAAGGATTGTGGCATACAGGTGAACCTGACTTGCATACTTAGCTTAAGCGGGATGACAACTTCGGGTTGTTGATAGGTGCGAGGCGACGGACTGCCCGCATCGAGGGAGCTTTTAGAGAGAGAGAGAGAGAGAGAGAGAGAGAGAGAGAGAGAGAGAGAGAGAGAGAGAGAGAGAGAGAGAGAGAGAGAGAGAGAGAGAGAGAGA
>BFEA01001066.1:112944-152332 GCA_003427395.1 Chara braunii
TCTCTCTCTCTCTCTCTCTCTCTCTCTCTCTCTCTCTCTCTCTCTCTCTCTCTCTCTCTCTCTCTCTCTCTCTCTCTCTCTCTCTCTCTCAGGCGAGCTCGATGGACATGTCTCCTGTCGCTCGCACCGCAGTCGCCATCGCCGAGTTTAGTGGAAGTCATCCACAGTGATCCGCACTTCGCCGTGCAAATACTCACGATCGCCGAAAGGCAGTTCTGCATGGACGACGTACAACGCCGGGTCGTGGAGGCGGCCGGCGTACCCCATCGCCACGTTCGACATGAGTAGGTCGATGATGTCCGCCAACACGTCCACACCTCCTGCCCAACGGTTGGGGATGGTTGTCCCCACCTTTCGCGCAAATACGACCACCTTACGCAAAAGTCGTCTGCCAAATCCAAACCCGATCGTGAGATGGAGGCACATGTCTCCATCCGCGTCGATCTCGTAATGGCGAACTTCATGTTTACAAACGCCCTTCTCAAATTCGAAGTCCCTATTATAGTCCTTCCCGCGCAGGTGCTGCATCCCGTAGAAGATGATGGAGCGACCCAAGACCCGCCCCCTCAACGCCACGTCAACCTCCATGTGCGCCGCAATCTAGCAAGGACAAGAAGTGGATCCCCACTATGAACACCCCTTACCAACACGCCTAAACAAAACCTGCACTCCTCCCACCACGCACGACCGGCGAGAGCCACCCGCACGCAGCACAACCCACGACGTCAGGCGCAGAACGATCGATGAAAGCAAGGCACGGATGATCGTCGCGTCAATGCGGCCGGTTCTCGACGTGCGAGTATTTATAGTCCACGACCGACGGGATTTCCTGTTCGAAGTCCCTGATGCCCTCTTCATCATCGTCCGATGGCTTGCTTCCATCAATGAACGGCTGCTTCACATCCCCTACGGAGGGTTGTGCCTCCCTTGTGAGCGAAGGAACGTGCAACAGGGGTGGGCCTGGAAATTCGGGGGGGGGGGGGGGGGGGGGGGGGGGGGGGTGGCTTGGTGTTGGGGGCCGAAGCCCGTGGCGGGGTTGGAGGGGCTTTGGGGCGTGTGGATTTCAACTCCGAGACAACGCAGATGCTATCTTCAGCAATGCATCGCACAACATGCGCTGACCCGCGTCAAGCACCTCGCACTATTTCTCATGCGTCCTCGCCTCCCTCTCCATGATATCGCATTGTCGTTGCAGCACATCACATGATTGACGCCTGCATGCACGATCCACAAAATCCGCCACGACTGTCGAATGTGTCTTCATCACGTCCGTGACAGCATCGAAGGCCAGCTGCCACGCATTCTTCCACTTCCCTGCAAGCGTGCCGCCTGAAGATCTGCTGCCATACCCATCCCCCGCTGCGCTGTCCATGTTGTCACTCGCAGACGTTTCTCCCACGACAGTCGGCCCTCTTGCTTGGCCATCTGCCTCGCCCTCATTCGGTTGTTGTGGAGGCAGTCCGCCGGTGTCAAGCAGATTAGGCGGGTGTATGGCCTGATAATGGCCCTGATTGTTGGGGATTGTTGTGTGGATGGCATCATACAGTTGTCGATCCATCGCAAACTTGAAACCTAGCTCTTTGCGCTTCTTTGAGGTGAGCAGGAAAAAAGATTGCACGCCCAAGTCTTTCTCCCTGTCCCAAATTTTTTTGTACCACCCGAAAATGTTCTCCCATCTCTTCATGCACGAATCCCCATCTCTATACGTAACCCCCTGCTGGGTCATCCGCTTCGCTATCTCGTTTCATTTCCATGTCTTCGTCTTCATCCGCACGAATTTGCTGCCCTGGCTCGCCATATAATCGTCCAGGTCCCTCTTGCACCCCACGAGGACGAGCGATTCATCCAAATGACAGGTCTGCCCCGTGCTCCCTCCCCCGCTCTCGCCATCTGCACCCCCCCCCCTTCCTCCCTCGCCTTCGACCTCCCACAACTCTTGCTTGCCTTCTTCTGCCCACCCTTTGATGTGACTTCCTTCACAGCAGGCTTGTCATCCTCCTTGCTCTCATCACCGCCATCCATGCACTCCTCTGCTACATCCTCACCGTCAGCGTTGGCGTCACCTCCATCGTTGCGTACAACGTCAGTACGCATCCTAGAGTACCGCGCTATGATCCTCTTTATCACTCGTGGGGACTCCGCCGCAGTCGCTGTCGTCACTCTTCCATTCAGGACAGTGTGGGGAACCCCATTGCTGACAGGAGTCGAGAACGCCGGCGGTCGACTATGGCTGCTCGTGCATGCAGACGATGACCTCAGCGACCGCTGTCCGTCTTCTCGGGCCTCCTGCATTGTCACTGACAAACCGCCCTGTGACCGACTGTTGTGCTCCACGAGAACGATTCTTGACGCATCCATCGTGCACGTCGGCGACAAGTGCAGTTGCAAAGGATCCCCTCCCGCCCCCCGCGCTCCCGTCAACAAGGTGGACATCGGACCCATCCCACTGCCACGATCACCCAATCTGCCCCCGGACTCGTAGGAGGTCTGTGTCGACCCCCATGCGAGAGAGAGGGTTGAAGAGGGCAGCACCCACTCCTCATCATCTGGCAAGGGCTGCATGTGACTCGACAGATGGGTGTACAACGCAGGGTCGAATCGGTGACGCATTCCGTCGGGAACGCCGTTCGTAGCACCCCCCCCTCATCCCATACATGTGCCCGACATGGAGATTATCATCGCCCATCCCCTTCCTCGCCCTGCCTCCTCTGCAGTCCTTCTTTGTTAGCTTCTTCCGCGGACGGGCCCGACTGTGCCTCAGCAACTGACATAGTTGCACCACAATGACGATTAACAATGCGCCAAGGAGGATTGCCAGTAGAGCAGTCTTCCTGAGGAGGTCTTCCATGCGCATGCGTGAGGCGTGATGAAGACAAACACAGCAGGAGAGAGTGCTGAAAACGACAACGCGTCTCCTTACACAGTGGCCATTTACATGGATCGGCCACCGCCAAGGGAGTGTTGTGCCCAGCCCTCTCATCCCAGGCCCGATTGCTGGCCGTTGACAGGGACGGCGTCACCGATCAACACATTTCGTATTCGGATGACCGCCAACAGCCATCTGGCCCCTGCCGCTTCCAGAACGACCTTCCTCCCCTCCCAACGGCTACTGTGGCCTCGCAACGACACTTGAGACATCGGTACCGCGTCTCCCCGGTGCCAAAGTCACCAGGAACAACCGCGTTTCGGCAGAATTTTCTTTTTTCGCGACAGCCTCCGTGAATGACACGATCCGTAGGGTCCCACCCTCACATTTCAAGTCACCTCCGACAACTCCCTAGAGATTTTCGTCGTTTTGCCTGGGCCGCCCTTATTTTTCAAGAGCGGACCCTACAACCCCAAAATGTGGAAATAGTCCGGAGTTCGTTTTCGTCGTCATTAGGATGTTGTGGAATGATGATTTTGTACGGATCCTTACATTTCAGTGGTGTGGAACGAGACCCTTACTTGAAAGTTTTCCTTCGAACAATGGGGTATCCCTTCTTATTTGAACTGCATTGCTAGAGATGGATTGAAAGTCTGGATGAGTTCATGAAATGTTTTAATTGGACTGTCATTCTAAGTAAGGATTTCCAGTCATAAATGGGTTAATCCAATCTAAATTAGAAGATATTTGTTGTAGTAGAATGAAAGTTTAATTAAAATATTTCATAAACTCGTCCAGACTTTCATTCCATCTTGAACAAATAGATGTAGTTGGAAGGGAAAGCTCATATTTAGACGGGAACTTATCAAATTAAATTGAAAATTTTAGAATTGAACGAACATTGGAATGATCATTTATAAGTATGAAAGATTATCTTTTAATGGAATGTTTTTTGAACTTCCATTTCTCGTGGAAATTTTTCTGTTGTTAGGTTGCATTCACCCCCTCTGAGACCATCCCACTCTTAGTGGTTCAGCAACATGACATTACTCGTGACCTGCGTAGCACGGCGAACGTGTTCGCGGTGCTCCCCGTTCACGCGAACGGGTCACGAAAACGCATTTTGGAAGGTCGCGAACGTCGTTCGTGGGGGCCAGTACCGGTCATCGACGGTGGTCAGGGCGGGGGTTTTGGGGCCTAGGGGAGGGTAGGGGTGACCCGCCAACTGAAGGCGGGGGGCAGGGGGGCAGGGGGGAGTCGATTTTGAATTCGAAATCGAACTCCAATGCGCGTTCCCCCCGGTTGGAGCAGCAGCGCACAGAGGAGGTGGCTGTGCAGGTGAGTGACCAGCCATAGCCCAGGACCAACCCCGTTCCCCCCCCCCTGCCCCAACCTGCCCCGTTGTGTGTGTGTATATGTGTGTGTGTGTGTGTGTGTGTGTGTGTGTGTGTGAGAGAGAGAGAGAGAGAGAGAGAGAGAGAGAGAGATAAACTCGTCGGCCATCTCTCTCCTCCTCCTCGTCGCCCTCTTCTTCTTTTTCTTCTTCTTCTTCTTCTTCTTTTTCTTTTTCTTCTTCTTCTTCTTCTTCTTCTTCTTCTCCTCCTTCTCCTCCTTATCTACTCCAACTACTCATGTCGTCATCGTTGCGCGGCTGCCACGTCAGCACGCGCATTTTTTGTTTTTATCTTCATCGTATTCTTTTATTCCTCTTCTTCTTCTTCTTCTTCTTCTTTTTCTTCTTCTTCTTCTTCTTCTTGTCCTCCTCCTCTTCTCCTCCTCCTCCTCCTCACCACCTTTTCTCCTCCTCCTCTTCTCCTCCTCCTCCTCGCCATCTTTCCTTCTTCTTCTTCTTCTTCTCCTCCTCCTTTTCCTCTTCTCCTCTGCCTCTTCTTCTTCTTCTTCTTCTTCTTCTTCTCCTCCTCCTCTTCTCCTCCTCCTCTTTTCCTCCTTCTCTTCTCCTCCTTTTCCTCTTCTCCTCCTCTTCTTCTTGGTCGGTCGGGAGTCCGGACCTCCTCCTCCTCGATCAGGACCTCCTCTGTCGTCGGGACCTTTTCCGTCGTTGGGACCTCCTCTATCGTCGGGACCTCATGCGTCGTCGGGACCTTCTCCGTTGTCGTCGTCGTCGTCGTCGGAGGTCCCGACCGACCAATCAATCAATCAATCAACCAATCAGTCAATCAATCAATCAATCAATCAATTCCGTCGAATCTATTGATTCGACAGGATCTTGACAGTCCAAGATCCTATCGAATCAATAGATTCGACGGGATTGATTGATTGATTGATTGATTGATTGATTGATTGATTGATAGATTTATTGATTTATTGATTGATTGATTGATTGATTGATTGATTGATTGATTGGTCAGTCGGGACCTTCTCCTCCAACCACGACGGCGACGACAGAGGAGGTCCCAACGACGGAGGAGGTCCTGACGACGGAGGAGTTCTCAACGACGGAGGAGGTCCCGATTGAGGAGGACGAGGAAGAGGAGGAGGAGGAGGAGGAGGAGGAGGAGGGAGAGGAGGTCCCGACGATGGAGGAGGTCTCGATCGAGGAGGAGGAAGAAGAGGAGGAGGAGGAGGAGGAAGAGGAGTAGGAGGAGGAGGAAGAGGAGGTCTTGACCGACCAATCAATCAATCAATCAATCAATCAATCAGTCAATCAATCAATCAATGAATCAGACACCGGGGAGGTTCAGGGACACCACCTATGCCCCCCCCCTGACCCCTATATATATAAATATATATATAAAAAAGAACGTTTTCGTTCAATGTTTTTTGGAGCCTGTTTGCGTTCGGGCGAACGTGTTGGGTTTTTTTCTTTTTTTTCTTTCCCCATCTGACACCGTGGCTAAACCCTGTAAATATGACACTCCGCCTGACACCACGACCACAGTACTTTCATTGCCTTTTTCGAACTCACGCCAGATTTCTTTATCGACGCATGTTTTTTTTGCCCCCCTATGAAACTCAAATGTGACATGAATCATGATGAATGTACTTCCCTAAAAAACAAAGGGGAAACTGCTTGTGACGGACTAGCCGGGATGGCGATTCGTCAGGATCAACACGGAGGGTTGAGGAAGGAAGAAATGGACTCCGAGATAGAGTTGGAAGGGACAACGCAGCTCCGACGCAGACTCAACATGCACGTACTCCGAAGTGTGCAAATGCAGAATGACCCAAGAAACAGATTGCAACTGGGATATACCCCCAACGGACCGACTGGACTGGATTGGACTGGATCGGCCTGGTACCGACAGTGGTACCGGGCAAGACTGGACTGAAATGAAACAATACACGGGTAACACGGCCTGTGGGGTGAGGCCACGACCTGGTCCCACAGGTCGAACAGACAAATAGCCGAATAGGCCCTTGCTGTAGGCCAAGGCAGATAGAGGCCCGTTGCATGATCCTCAGACCCGTAATGGATCGCAAGAGCCATAAACACGATATATGCAACGGCAACGGAACTCGATAATAAAGAAAGTTGAGAAATCTAGGATGTGGAGCAAGCTTCATGTGGAGTACATGCGATGCAGCCTAAGCTACATAATGTTACGAAATTATCGTTTCGAAGTCGGCTCCTAATTTCTTTGTCGGCGCGTGCTTTTTTGTGAGGGAGGAGGGAGTTAAGAGAGGAAATCTATTCCAAATAAAAACAATGAGGGGCCAGAAATTCCTCACGAATAACCTGGAAGTTACGAACTGGGACCTTTACTCAGCTTTGGTTGAAGGGGTTTGAAGCCTAAAGCTATGTTGTTGCTGCCACATTGCTATGCAGTATGGACGAAGCATGATAACAAGGGCGTCATTATTTTTTTAGCACTATTTGGAACTCACATATCAAAAAGTTGCATGGATAAAAGAAAATTTTCATCATCAAACATTCGAGGTTTAGGATCTCCAAGAAAAGCTCATAAGAATTTCCTAATTAGTTCTCTGGCAAAAAATCACGGTGTCTCTATTGTGTTGCTGCAAGACATCAACTTAATCAAGCTATTAGATAAAAAAAAATTATCGATTCACAGTCGTTAAGGTGGAAAGGGGCACAATTTTTTGGCCATTAGAAAGAGACGAAGGGGAGTGTGGTTGTCCTCTTTGCTTTGTCACTTAATTATTTTTTTGGATAACATTCGTAATTGTGAGGGCAGATGGATCTGGGTTGCAATTGAGCTAGACGGGGAAAGATGGGCTCCTTGCACCGTCTATGTCTCGACAGACCAGCATGAAAAGGGTTCATTATATTCAACTTCTCCCTGGTATTGTCTCACAGATCGACTGACTAGTTATAGCAGGGGGCTGTTTAACACAGTGTTGAAGCCCAAGCTAGATTTTGTGGACTGGACTACTTTGACGGTAGATGCCAGGATGTAGGTGGCTGCTACTTACGGTGGGCTGGAAGCCTATTGGCATCTATATTCACTAGAGAATCTCCAACAAACTACCATTTCGTCAAAGCAGAGATTTCACTTTGTTTAACGAGATTGACCCTCTGTTAGAACTCTCTATTTTTTTTCTGTTTTGAGGATTTTATGGTCAATGGTAATAGGTAGGCGAGCAAGGGGTAGGGGTCGGGGTAGGGGGGGAAGGCGATAAGGGGTAGGAGTCTGGGGAAGGGGTAATGGGTGGGGACAATGAATAGGGGTAAGGGGTAGGGGTAAGGGAAAGTTCAAGTAAGGGCTGATAATCCTACTGTTTCATGCTTGGGTTTAGGGGTAAGGGTTTAGGAGTGTACTAGTTATATGGTTATGGAACTTATGGTTGAGTATCCTACCTGTTATATGCTTGGGGTTAGGGGCAGTGGTTTAGGATGGTTTAGTATGGTTTAGGATACTTTAGGATCTTACTAGTTGTCTGCTTATTGTCGAGTATCGTAGTTGTTGTTCGCTTAGGGTTAGGGATAGTTTAGAGGTAAAGGTTTGCACTTGTATGAATTTTCGGATTGTTCAGTCAATTTGAAACTAAAATGATAAGTGTGCTACTCTGGCTATAAGTAATCAGTTTGTACTAGAACCATATTGAGTCATTAAAATGTGTTCATGGAGTGTGGTCAACAATCATCAGTACTGAATAACAAGTGTTACATGTTTTTACACAACACTAGCAGTTGAGTCAATAACAAGCCATGCTATATTATTATATAGAGGAAACCACGCGGGAGTCACAAAAACGAGTTATAATTGCATTGTGGGCCAAGATACAGCTTGAAATTGCAGTTCGGGCAATGTATACAACCCATCTTTCTGGCCAAGTATGGGTGTCCAAAGTGCAATTGCAAACTGTATCTTGGCCCATAGTGGGACTATAACTCGTTTTTATGACTCTACTGAAGTTACCCCTATTATATAACAAAGGTTTGCAATCATCTAAGATCCCTCATTGCTTAGTTAAAAATAAATGAGATGCATGTTACTCTAATTTGAAGCATTCAGTCGATACTAGCAACTGAGTCAGCGGTGATCCAACATAGAATCCTGGGTATATCCTCCATGAAGAAACTAAATAATGGTAAGAAAACTATGCCCAAAAACACTGCATATATGAGCATAAACATTCCACATTGGTTTATATCACACTGTTTCAAGATGTCATTGACCTTTAGTATATGATGGAATGGTTTAATGGCGACCGCTTTACCTTGCCCAACTCATCTTTGAAATAAAAACTTTGCATGGTTCCTCGTTATCTTTATTGTTGATTATTGAATCAAATAAGCCGTAGTCCTCAAACACTTTATGCATGAAAAACTTTCAGGACAAACGTCGAATGCTTGTTCTGGATATTATGATGATATGATACAGGAATCAGGTTAAAATCGACTTTTATCATCAAACTACTATTTCGTCAAAATGGACATTTTTATTTTTTGAACGAAATTGAAACTGAGTTTTTTCAACTTTTTTGGTCGAAAACTCGTCTAAATTTTGGTGCTCCCGAGGGGCCGGTGTTTTTAAAACGCTCGACTCCCTGGATGTATCAGGACGAAGCTTGAGACCTGATATGCCCAAGGAGGACCACTTAGATGTATCTGGTCTCAAGGTAGGTTCATATACATACAGGGGGTCCAACGTTTTTAAAAACGTCGGACCCTCAAGAGCAACAAATTTAAACTGAGTTTTCGGCCAAAAAACTTGAAAAAACTCAATTTCAATTTCGTTCAAAAAAAAAAAGATGTTCATTTTGACGAAATGACAGTTATCATCCCTAAGCCATCCGCAAACTTTACCATATCGAAACCTTATTGCCCGTCCAAAAGTTCAATGCAATAGAAAGAACGACAAACTGCAATTATCGAGATGTACGCCTTCCTTGAACTCATACCTCCCTTGCTATCTACATATATTATCCAGCCTAATTTGATTCACAATTTCATATAGAAATTAACAATTATATCAATATTCAACTATTTATTTTTTCTCATGAGGATATTGAAATTGTAAATTGTAAACATGAGGTTTTCCCTCATCCCTTCATTTTGTTTGATTGACAAAACGTTGTAATTGTTCATTTGTACAAGCAAGTGACCGAAGGCTTCATTGCAGTTCTCTATCAAGTCACCCATTGCTAGCCGCATAGTTTATCTCTCACACCTTTGCACGTCCTTAGTTTCTGGTGCACTCGACATAACAAATTGAATGTAATTATTCTTCATTAAGTATGGTATGGAGACAAACAACGTTAGCCTATGGGCAAGTTATAGGCTCCTGCATTCGGATTTGTTTCGCAGTTCTTTGTTTCATGATCTACATACCATCAACATAATTTTTCGTAAGAGATGTTGTTATCAACGGGCAAGTTATTGACTCCTGCATTTGGATTTCTTTCGCAGTTCTTTATTTCATGATCTACATACCATCGACATAATTTTTCATAAGGGATGTTGCTATCAACTAAATCCGCTGTGAGGGGTTTCATGCCAAATTGAAGGTGTATCCAAGGGGAAACATTCACTTTTATCCTGCCTGTAACCCAAAGTTGAAATCAATCAGGTGGGTATAACCTCATCATTGGTGGGGTCAAAATCCTTGACCACGTTGCTAATTGTCTGGTCAATCATGAATCAAATGCAAAAACAAATCCGGAAACCATATGTACATTGTACAACCATAGCTCAATAATTATTTTTTTTCTCCTTTTCCTTAAACTGTGTTCATTCATTTTTTGGAAGCCAAACCTTTATGAAGACCTTGCACCATTTTTGCTTGAGATTGAAATTTTCCACTTCGTTCTTCAGCAAGAGCGTTCTTATTTCCTGGCTTCTGGCAACATACAAAACCATACGTTTCTCTTCCATATGTGTAGTTCTTTTTCCCAAAGCAAGCATTTAGGAGCGAGTTTAGTTCCTTCCAAGTTGAGAATATATGCCAACTCCTCGTTATGCTTAGATTATTTGCTGCCTCATGATAGGAAAGAACAATGGTGTTGTCTTTTAGCCATTGTCTTTTTATCCTTTTCAATTTTTTGCATGGCACTCCATCGGTTGGTCCATTGACTCTCTTCACCTTGATGTACTTTTGATGTATGGAATGCTCCCTTGTGAAAATCATTCCTGTAGGAGTGTTCTAAGGCGAGTCTCTTCTTGTTTATCTATAGGTTCACTCCACTCCTCTGTCGTATAATCGCTAACTTCCTCCTCTTGATCCATCGTGCCAGACGGTACGAGACCGAGGATGTCTCGTGTATCAGCAGGTTAGAGCGAACTAACCAGTGGTGAGAACGTTTACGTTTACCCGTGTTGTGCGGACAGAGGGGACAAAGATACTATGGATTATACCTCCAATGATTCCATCATGCCGAATCTGGGTAAAATGGGGATTATTGAGGGTGAACAGAGGTGCACATGGAGTGGAAATAAATTAGAGGGTAGGAAGCGGAGACAGGGGAGGTGACTACATTGACTCATGTGTCACCCACCGCCTTCTGT
Organism: Chara braunii; assembly: GCA_003427395.1. Classification (NCBI taxonomy): domain Eukaryota; kingdom Viridiplantae; phylum Streptophyta; class Charophyceae; order Charales; family Characeae; genus Chara; species Chara braunii. Next base: position 123,741 of record BFEA01001066.1, read on the forward strand.
TTTGGCAATGAGGTTCTATCTCAGAAACAGAACAATTAAAAGAATAGGGCGGTACTATTGAATAATGAGGGGGAGAGAGCTTGGGTGGTTCATGACAATAAGTGCGGGCCGGATGATGAGAAAGATACGACAGGACAGGTGGGCACTAGTTCGGTAGAGGATTGTAGAGTCGATTCTGACCCATCCTCTTCCACGAGTTGTTTCGTAGCCTATTAGGGTGGGGGAGGGGAAGGACTACTACAACATTCTTAGGGGATTAGGTCAAAGTAAATAAATCTGCGAAAGGATTTTGGTAGAAATAAGTCTTCTAGGGATAAGGGATGCTCGAAGAGGATGGAGGCGGAATAAGGGCAGAAAAAAACCGTCTTTCTTGCAATGGTGGCGGTAAGCTGTCGACGTATTTGAGACGTGGGAGGTATTCCCTCTTACATCAACGCAACTTCCATAAGCAAAGTTACTTTCATCGCTGTGTTGTCTCTCGGTCTTAGTCAATACTCAAGAACATGAGATGTGGAGTACATCAATCTCATTTCTTTTACAAGGAATCGTACCGATGTTCGGTGTCATAATGGCCGTATGATCTGACGGGCCTCTGTAAACAAGCGAGGAAACATCTTGCGATCTACAGTGACAAGGATGTTGTGTAGTCGGAACAAACTCGAAAAAGGCGATTCTCATTGTTAGGAAAACATAAAGCGGCAGTCCCATGTAGTGTAGGTTAGATGGTGGCTTTTACGAATTAAGGAAAACAATTTCCTTCGCACGAAGAATATATTCCCGGAAGAAAAAGCATACTAGGAATCGTACTAAGAATAATAGTCGTAGTGTGGACAGAAGAACGTGGCCCGTGTCGATTGAAGAAATAACAAAGAAGCCAGAAAACAATCGACAGTCATTATTATGTCGTAGGACCGACAAATTGGACAATGAAACGGAAGGCGTGAAGGAAAGGAAGAAACTTACCAAATGAGAGCGGTTTGCAGGGAGGGATGAACCATGGTGAAGGCAGAGCTTCACCCTCGGTAAGCTGGAGGCAAAACACCCTAAGCTTGGGGCGTCCCGCCATCGTTATGGCTGAATATGACATTGCCCCCGCTCCTACGCGCCCGCTGTCCAGGCTGGAATCCACCTGGAAGCCCTTCTCTGGGCTAGGGTGCTTCCCTTCCACCACAGCTGCCGGGAAAACCCGACAATGGCGGAGTCCGACTTGGTAAGGGCAGTAACCTAGTGTGTTACCTCTCCCACAGGCGCATGCCAAGTGCCGCTCGAGCATTACTGGTCGCCTCCTATTGCTCCAATTTTGGTTCGTTGTTTTTGGTATGCAGCGTGTTTCCAGCCCCCGGGCCGTAGAAAAGTGCCTCGGAAGTACTGGTCGTTTCACCACCTGCACTTATGTGCACGAGTTGCCGTATGAGAGTGCGAGTGTTTTTTTTTTTTTTTTTTTTTTGAAATGTGCAAGTGTTGTACAGAGTGGGAAGAGAGACAGCCCGTCAGGAGACTGGTTTCAACGGCATTGAAAACTGGACTCCTTATGTGTTATGGTCACCAGGGGCAAGGTCCCACTTGCGCAAATGAGGAGATTTTGGCCGTTGATCTTTGCTATCTACGGTCATCATCTCTTAATTCGTGCAAGTGGGACCTAGCCCCAGATGTTTCGTGAAAGAAGAAGAAAAAAAAGCCTCCTTATGTGTTGTCTCCTCTGCTCCATAGGTCCCCGTTAGCAGTCTGCTCCGAGGGTCTCTAGTTCAAAAGAGGAAAAAAAACAGAAAACAAAAGGGCACACTTTCTGGTTTCTTCCAAATAAGTTATAGGGGGGGGTTGCGTTTTCACCCCCCCCCAAAAAAAAGAGGGTTTGTTTTGCGTTTTCACCCCCTAAGGAAAAAAAAAAAAAAAAAAAAAAAAAGGATCATCCTCCGCCTGCCTCCCAACAAAAAAGACGAATCAGGTAGGGAATCCATGAGAATCAGAAGACCAGACTGGTTTTTCTCTTTTTTTCAGAAAAAAAGCAAAATAGAATCAGAGGGGAATCAGGTTCGTTATTTTTTATCACTCCTCCATTGCAGATGAATTGTACAGACACTCATTTGAGTTCTTAATGGAATTCCTTGCTTTTCCCAAAAAAATCAATAAATAAATGGTACAGACATGTAACGGTTACCTTAATTTTATTTATTTTTAAATCTATATTCTTCTCTCAAAATAGCACTTTCCTAAGGGCCTGGCCAACCCCCTGTTGAAACGGGAAAAAGTAGTAGTGCATCTCCCTCAGAAAGTGGCAAGATGCATTTTTGCTACTTTTCAAGTCATGGATGCATCTTGCCACTCTCTGCGGAAACATTCACTTGAACTTCTTTCGGTCCAACAGCCCTATCTCCAGGCCCTAAATTTATCTCCTATATGTATCTTAACGCAATTACAGCCGCACCTGGATGCATCTGACGGCAAAATCAACGACCAGAGCTCAGTTGAAACAGTCTTATAAAAGTCTTCTTCTTTAAAAAAAAATTTCCCTTATAAAAGTCTTACTGTGAGTATGCCCTCTATTTGATAATCTGGTAGAGAGTTAAGCCTTCCCTGGATTTCATAATAGCAGGGTAGAGGGCTGTAAGAAAATTCCAGTCTTCAACGTGATGTCACCATGTGGGTCTCCATTGGGACAATGGGCGTGGCTCCCCTAAATAACATTCTACATGCATTTGGACGCTCTCTGGACCAGGTCCATTTGGACGAGTCCACCATTTTGAATGTACCTAATCAACAAATCGTGCAAATGCATGTAGAGTGTTGTGTAGTGGAGCGGGCCCCAATGGCATGTCATTTCATAATGCGCAATATCTGTCCTCCATAATGAGGTCCTCCCCCTCCCCTGGTCTGAGCCTGCCTTAGGGCATACAATCATCCGGATTCATAAGTCCTCGTCGATTGTATTTGTTGGCATATTGAGTCCCGGTTCAGCAGAAAGGTGACCGTCTTAGTGTGTGTACGCCATTACAGTGGCAAGGATCTTGACTGTGGTGGTAGAGTTGTGAATCACTGCTGGGGAAATTTAAACTGGAATGAACAAAAACCAAAGACCAAAAAAAACAAAAAAAACGACCAACCCAGGTGCAAGGATGACATGCACAAAGCAAGATGTCGCTTTTTTTTTTTTTTTTTTCCTTCTTCTAAATAACCCCTGCGTGACACCTCTATCCCGGTGGTGATCGTTCTATGTTGACTCTTCCTATCATTGTGAAGCAGGGTTCACCAAGTGTTGGATTGTTCACCCACCAACACGGAAAGTGAGCTGGAGCATGGTCCCACTAGCAACGAGGATTGGATTAAGATCCTGACTCTGGGCGTGTTTTAGGCCGAGATGGAGAAAAGGATTTCAATCTCGATTTTCTGCACTTGTCCACAAACGCGGCCAAATTAAGGCCTTCAATCCAATCCTCTTTGCTAGTGGGACCTCGCCCCTGGGATTAGACCGTCGTGAGGCAGGTTAGGTTTTTTTTTTTTTTTTTTTTTTTCCCCCCCCCAAAATCACGGGCCCAGTGCCCAAGGCTTATATTTCCGACAAAAGTTTGAGGCCGGGGTCCTCACAGTCTACCCGGTATGAACCTCTGGGAGCATTACCCAGTTTCAAACCCCGCGGGAACCAATCCCCAGGATACACCAAACCAGTACTCCGCACCAAATTGCTGCAAGGCAGGTTAGTTTTATCCTACTGATGCACCGTCGTAATAAAAAAAAGGGGTAACTTTGGCGCAGTCATGAAAACAGTTTGTAATTGCACTTCAGGCAATCCCGCGAATACAACACACCCCCACGCAACCCCACCGGACCCTAAACGTAGGTCATATACATTCACCATTACCGACCCTTTTGCCTCAAGTGCAATTACAAACTCAAACCCTGACTGTGCCGTGGTTTTCTCTAAAAAAAAGGAAATGGCCCCCCGAAAAAAGGGAAAACTGCGTCTGTACCCCACTTGACCGCAAGTACACGCCCCCAGCCTTGCAGAAAGTTTTTTGCTTCCACAAGCAAAACTTGGAGGGGCCGCCCGGCGCTGGGCACCATTGAAAGAAAAACTTGGCGGCCTCCGAAGTGGTGCGGGGTTCATGTTGACACCCCGCGGGCCAGTCCCTGCAGCACCCAACTTGTATCTATAGATTCTATACCCCGACCCCCTCTCCAGCTTAGACCGCCACTCCACCCGACGCAAAAAACCGTAGCCTACCGGTAGGCCGCGTTCCAGTCGGATTTGTCATTGGAGAAGTGGTACCCATGCGTCCGCACCCGTTCGAAATCTTGTGCTGGCAGGAGGCGGTCGAAACTGTTCCTTGTGGACATCGAAGGGACCACTGTGTCAGTTTTCCGTGAATTTCGTTACTGTTTTTCAAGTCACGCCCAAAGAAAAGGGGCAACTACATTGTCACCACCAGTACCCCCTGAAAGTGCTCCGTGTTAACGGCAGCCAAAAGTGGAAATCGCGGCGTTTCCACTTGGCTGAATCGGGTCTTCCAGCCAAGGTCCGTTCATCCCAAGAGTCACGACCGTTAACGCGGAGCACTTTTAGGAGGTACTGGTGGTCAAAGTGGGCTTTTCGTGTTCTGTTCGTAAATCTTGGCCGAAACTGGGTAATGGTCCGGGCATTTTATTTTATTTTTTAGACCCCCCCACCAGTGTTAGTGGTGCTGATAAAAGCAGACACCTCTAGCGGTAGCACCAGGAGAGAGCCTCCATCTATTGGTGGGGTTGGAAAACAGGTCCAGGGTCCCATATACAGACTTCCTTTTTTTTTTGGGACAAATGCTCCAGTCTAGTCGTGGGGAGCAACACGTGCTGGGAACCGGGCCCAGCGTCCCATATAGAATTATACAAATGATTTGAAATACCAGTGCCATTACCTGGTTTCGGCTAAGAACAATCTGAGAACTATGAAACAGATTCTAGAAAATTCAGGAAAAACATGGATAACTGCTGACCTATTGCTAGGCTACTCAAGCAGCACTTACTAAGTCAAAACGGAAAGCCACAGAAGCCCTTTGAATGCTCAGAACCCCTGGAATCCCCAACAAAACATTGTAAAAATCTCTAACACTGTCTTCTTCCCTGTCGAGCTCTCCAAGGCCGCATGCCCCCATCCTGCTAGGTTACAGGGCAACACAACTCACCCCAGCTCCGGCCAGCGTCGTACCGACAGCAACCCTAAGGATTGGTTTTCCCTTGGAATGCCCAGCCCAAGGCCCCCCCTTGCCTTCTCTCCCTAACCACCTGGCCCAGAAAAAGACAGTCCCTCAATACCGCCTCCCCACCTCCAAGGGTAACACCTCCCACCTTGTGAAACCCTCACGGGGAAGGGCTCCAACCCTAAAGGAGAACCCCACAGATTCACAAAGCAAGCCGCAAATATACCGTACAAAGACCCAGGCAAGCTTTGAAACACAACTAACGGAAAAAGCCAATCAGAATCAAATTTACAGCGACAGTAATCAAGACTAGGAAGTTGAGATTTGCAGACGTAGGGTCTCGTTCGACACTCCTTGGGGCGTCCTCGGGGCCCAAGGAAGTTTCCTTGGGGATTTTCAAGGAAATTCCCGCCATCGTTCCACCTGTCCTCGGGGACGTCGCCCGAGGACATTTCCTTCGAACGATGTCAGACAAGAAAAAAGAAAAGAAAAAAAAATCAAATGTGTTTGAGGCCTTCAACCAATAGGTTGCCGCCACGATCCAGATTCTCGGTTGTAACGTCTCTCTACCCATGTGCCCGCTCCTCTCCGTGAAACGCGGATTCGTTTCGCCCAAGGGACCTCGTGGGGTCCCTTGGGCAAAAGGATGAATGGCTGGGGAATCCTCAGAGCCCAAGGAATTTCCTTCGGAGTGTTTTCACTTTTTTTTTTTTCCGACTGCATCCTCGAGGATAGGTAGAACGAACAATTCCTCGGGGACTTTAGGCGCCCGAGGAGTGTCGAACGAGCCCCGTAGACTTTTTCAAATAGAAAAATACTTCGAAAGCATACTTTTAGTCTTTTAGAAATTGAAAATTAGGGTCTCGTTAGACTCTCTTAAAAATGCATGTTTTTAGGATTGCATCGTTGTTGCACGCGATCCTAAATCCGATTTCGAGATCGAAAATGTGAAAACGGCGTTAGGACAGATCCTAAAGAATTTAGGATTCACTAGGCAAATTCGTCATAAATTTTTCAGTAGCCCCCGACCTACTAAAATTTTTAGGATTCCCGCGTTTGACGAGTCGTGGCGACGTGCGCATGGCACCGTTGTCTTGGACTCCTAGTGCACCCTATTGGCTGAAACCCTGAAGCATGACCTTTTTTCTTTTATTTTTTTCTTTTTAATTATGACTTTCTTTTAGGACTGGTCCTAAACGATGGTCTTTTAGGAATGCGTGTAACCACGACGCACGAAATCCTAAAAAACCTTTAGGACTATCCAAAATTTTTTTGGATTCTTTTAGGAGTGTCTAACGAGACCCTTAGAAACAAAAATTAGGAAATTTATCTGAAACATCTTTTGGAAATTATAATTTAAAAACGAGATTTAAGAAATTTGTCTAAGATGTCCAATATTGGACTCACGAATATATAAAATCAAAAAAGTAATCATGATCGTAGTTAAGGTCATCTTTAAGGGAAGCAACTATGTACCAAATAACATACTCATGAATAAGAATTGCACAAACAAATCACTGCGAGCAATATCAGGAAAACATCAATTAGAAAGAATCTAATTCATACAAGAAATACTATCGAAATACTCTCGAAAAAAGTAATCAGCAAAAACATGTTGATTATCCGGCGAAAGCAAGTACAAGATCATACCCAGTCAATCGGGAAATCAGAAAATCCTGAAATACTCTTGAAAAAAGTAATTAGCAAAAACATGTTGATCATCAAGCGAAAACAAATACAAGATCATACCCAGTCAATCGGGAAATCAAAAAATCATGAAAATAGCGCAGAAACGTACGATTACTCAACACACGACCCTCCCTTCCCGAACCTCACCTCCACACGTCACCGACCTTAAGGCATCTCGGTCATCATTCGACCACTCCGGTCAGTCAAAGTCGAATGGTGACAACAACGGACCGCGGCTCGTTTACCAAAACTATCCACGCCACGTTGCGGAACCAGGCTGCTCAACCTGCCAACAACTCCCCGCAGACAGTCCCAGAAGAGGAGAACTCGTGTCCTTACAAAGTATTGCACCTTCTCGTAGAGATAAGCAGCAGCAGCAGGCTACATCTCCGTACACCAGAAAGCTCGAAAACAACCCACCAAACCAAACCCCAACAACCACCTTCCACTGTTCCCAATACCTCAGCAGAAGTCCACCCTGCCCACACTTGATCCATCGTTGTTGCTTTCACCCCTCACACATCTTCTTCCTCCCCATCATCAACTTCCCCCACCGCTTCACTCCATGATTCGACATCCTCGCGCTGCCACCATCGTGTATCGGTTCCAACACTCGTCGCAATCGGCCCATCGTGCTGACCCGGCTTCGCGCCTTGGAAATGTTCGGACGCAGTGCTCCTGGTAGCACTCCGCCCATAGAATTGAAGAATTCCTTTGCCTGCAAGCTGGAGTTCCTTCCAGAGTTTTCTGCCTGCTCTGTTAACTCTGACGCGCCATCATCAGCCTGCGCCCCGACGAGCACAACCCTCCTCTATTGCTGCCTTAAAGACGCAGTGGTTGTTGGGCTCGACGGTAGGAAAAAGGCATTTTCGAAGGTCGAGGAGGCCTGACGAGAGAGCGACTCCGAAATGAGGGGATACTGCCATGCAGCCGAGGCTGCAACGCACGGAGCCGGGGTCTGGACAGAGGAAGCGCCGCCAGCACTGATGGCAACGACCGCCATCGCCGTAGCAGAAGTGCACGCGCAAGTTGCCATCGCCATGGCTTTTTGAGCCTTTCTCCTTCTTGCCTCTCTCCTCCCCCCCCCCCCCCCCCCCCCCCCTCTCTCTCTCTCTCTCTCTCTCTCTCTCTCTCTCTCTCTCTCTCTCTCTCTCTTTCTCTCTCTCTCTCCCCCCCCCCCCCCCCCCCTGTCTCTCTCTCTCTCTCTCTCTCTCTCCTCGGTCTAGCAGGAGCGCAGGTCTAACGCGATTGTACGTATGCTGCGCGCCGCCTCCCCCCTTCCTATGTACAAACAGAATTTAAAGTACATCAAAAACAAATTGTGGGTGGTTCCTGCCAGCATTGATTACCCTGGGATCCAGGGGATTGACTGAGCAGGATATTGGGAGGAAGGTGGAACCTAAATCCAGCGCCAGATAACTACTGCTACACACTATTTCCTACCTCCCCCTAGCAGCAGTCCCACATCATAACGATTTGTTGTCCCTTATGAGAATTATATACATCCATTGACGTATCGGAACCATCATCTAACTTCTGTTGAAGAAGATCTAATAGCAGATTTGAACTAAGTACGAATGCGCCCCTTCCAGGGGCTTATGCCGCCCAGGGCCACACTTCTCCTACTGAATCCACACCAACATCACCTGGTTGTTGGCAGTGTTGGGCATCAGAGCTCAATTAGCCCTCTGTCATCCCTCGGGGGGCGCCGGGGAGGGGACAGGGTCATAGTCAAGCTGATATTTTCATCAAGGAGAGGGGATGGTGCGGGAAGGGTTCCGGGTGTCACGCGCCAGATTTCGGACCTCGCCGTCTTCTAACCCCCCTCCCCCCTTCTCTTCAAATTTTTGTTGTCTTTTGCAAACAGGCCGAAGAGTCTCATTTTTGTGTTTCCATGGATTAATGCGCATTGTTCGTGATCAGAGAGGCCCGTCCCTCTTTGGACCTTCGTCATTTTGGGCTGATTTTTGGAGTTCCATCTTTTTGCAATTCAGGCACTACATGGGAAATATGCGCGCCTTAGCGAGCGTGCTAGGAATTTGGTTCGACGGTTAGGATTTCTGGAATAAGCGGGACCTGACGAGTCCTTTCTTGTGCATGAATGTTCTCGACTTCGTCTTGGAAAACTCTGGGAATTTTCATGTGAATCTGAATAGTCATAGGATTTTTTTCCCGCGTTCACTTTACGCGCGGATATGGTGTTTTTCAATTTTGAATTAGCACAGGAATCTGAATGAGCTGTAACTGTTTCGGTGCCCTTTTGCTTTCGCATCGGCGCCATGCATGCAAGCTTCCCCCCCCCTCCCCGGTTCTCTCGCTACCTTCGACACTCTCTTCTTCACGCTCACGCTCCTTCTCTCTTTGACCGTTTTTTATCTCTCTCTTGCCTCGCGTGCCTTTTGCGTGCCTTTTCTATTTCTTGATCGTCTGAATCTTGGTCCCGTTTCGCGCTATATTTCGCGCCCTTCTTCTCCCTTTTCGCTCTAATCCTTGCGCTGGAATACCCTATCGATCTCCTCCTCCTCCTCTCTAGCCAAGGAAACGCGCCGTGTAAAAAGGAAATTCTTGTTACACGACGATTCTGATTGGCTATGACCGGGCTCCGAAGGATCGATATGGCTTTCCTCTGGCGATTATTCCCGAGCTTTCCCTTACCCCTCCCTACCTCAGTCTTAATCCTTCCTAGCATCTATTTCCTTTTCCACAACTATAAATTCTGCAAGTGCGCCCGAAAATCTCTCTCTCTCAACTTCTCGGCCAACTTGCGGGAAACTCTGGCTAGATGGTATGCGTGAACATGTGAGTCGAAAAGTCATGTAGCCTTGTCGGTTGTGCGCTGGATCGCCCGATGGACTGTGGGATCCGGGCAAGACCGTGCAGAGACTGAGTCGGAGGGGTGACGATCGTTATGGTGAGAGTAGTACGTGACAGTAGGGATCGTCAGTGCCTGTGCGAGGATCGTAATCGACAGTTGACTAAATGTATGGCCTAGGGCCCTAGTGGAGTTTCATGGCGGATGCGCCTCTTTTGCCTCGAATCTAGTCTTCGAGCGTGAGTTCCGTTCACCCGGCATTTAACCCGGAATTTCTTGTCAAGATCACCACATTTTTTTGTGTAATTATCTTCTGCTTTCTTCTCTCTTCTGATCCACGTCTCTCCTCCCTCACACCTTCTTTATGTTATGTTTCTGCTGTAATAGATGGACTATGGTGATTTTTCTCCTCTCAATTTGATATATGCATGAAATGGATTGTGCCTGAGAACTTGTGCAAGCATGACTAGGACGTTGATTGGTTGACCTTATGAAACGCGGGGTTGGATCGAGCAGTGGGTAGAATGAATGATGCATGATTAGGGAGGATTTTGCGCTTTGCCATTTTGCCATGTGGACCAACTATCCCAATCCGACTGGGCGCCGACTTCCCGTTCCCCCGTCGCGCCCCTTCATGTACAATGAGGAAAGGACACATGTATGCAAGTGGGACGTACGAGAATTCGTCGCCAAGATCGGCGGGCGTTATTACTTACAACCCGAGACCCGGTGCTCCGGATTCATCGGTGTGGGATTCGTCATTGTCGATACGCACTTTCCGCCTTATTCGTTGTTGTTGCCGTTTAATGAGTTGATCATCATCCCGTGGTCGATAATGGCGCCTCATTGGCCTAACACTTCGTGTAGCTATTGTCGCCACACTGAGCGTTACCGAGCGAAGGACTTTCATTACCGCACAAGTGGTGAGGACGAACACAAGGAGAGAGCCACTCGACAAAGGCCCTCCACGTCGGATTCGAAGTTGTGTAGTGAACGTCGACGGGACCTCATCCGAAAACGGGATACTACGTGTGTACCCTCCCCCTTTTATTCGAAACGTAGGCAAACGGCTCACTTGAAATGAATTGAATTTCTCATCGCCATGAGCCCCACGCCCGCCTTTTTCTTTCCTCCACCTGCGCGGAGACGGATGCTTTCTCACTAAAGTCGGACCAACACGGGGGAATCTCATTTCTGTCTATGTCCCCACACTCAATTTTCCCAAAAATCCTTGGCACATCCTATCTTTGTTGTTCTTTCGGGGCCTTTCCGCGAACCAAAACACTATGACAAAAAAACAACATAGGGCGTGAGGTTGGTATCAGAGCTGACACGCATCGGTTCTGACATTAGTGAGACGAGCTGGCAAGAGGAAGACCAGCCAACCGATCCAATCGGCAGAGTCCTCCTGTCACTCGACAAAGGTCCACAGTGACTCAATCAGAGATGCCCATGGCTGATGCCGATGGAACGACTCCTCGGATGATGGGAAGTATCCCCGCCACTTTTTCGTTTTACCCCAATCATACTCATCCCAAGGCACGCCTCGAAGCCGTACAAGCTCACGGATATGACGTTGAGGATCTTCCTCGTGTCATCACCCTGCTCCTCAGGAATACAACTCATGATTGCTTTAGAAGGCACGTGTGGGTGGATTGGGATACCTTCAAGAGAGCGTTCCTAGCAAGATTTGACGAAGTCGGTGAGGATGCTGCCCGGTTTGTGTTAAAAACCCGTCCCCAAGAACCGGGAGAGTTGCTACCTGACTTTGTGGATCGGTTTCAAACAATGTTCGATAGATCAGGGCGGGAGGAAAACATTGTTTGAGATTTGTTCAGCGATCATCTCCACAACCCAGTACTAAAAGCAAAACTACAGAAAAAGTTCCTCCAAAGACGAACCAGTTACCTGCTATTATTGCTAAAGCACTTGAACTGGATTTACTGGATATACGCAAGTATATAAGTCAGAGGGATGAAGACATTTCAGACACGATACAGGATGTGGCTGCCAAATGACGTTCGTGGTTCAGACCCGTAGGGCGATTTTACCTTCACCTCGATCACGATTATCGGGACGGACCCTCCCAGAACCCAACTCCTCGCTTCCTATCTTCTACCCCCCCCCCTCCTCCAAAGATAATACCTGTAAAAATTGTTATGCCTTAGTCGGTTGCGCCTGTACCCATCATCAGTCTACATTTGGCTCAAATGATTCATACCGCCATGACCAGACAATCTGAGTGGATGAACAATCTGATTTAGACGCAGACTTATGAGATGGATCGATTAGAACAAATCTTGACGAAACTAATGTCATTGAGTGCTAACTCAAGTTCTCCTCGTTCCGCCCCCCCCTTCGTATCCCTTGCTGCCTACTCCTCCCGCTCCCAGACAAGCTCCCCCTGCCCCACATCATGTGGCCAACCAATCAGGCAGGATTGAATGCTAATCCGGACACTTTGCACATGATTGCCCCCTGCCGAAGCGCAATCAACCTCCACCTGCAGTCGCGCCCGTCGCCATGAACCAAGAACGGGTGGCCATGCTGTTAGAAACAACAAGAGATAGGGAGCCTAGCTCGTCCTCTCCAAACGCGTCTTCTTCGCCCGAACCCATTGCGTCCACTTCAGGATCATCGTTCGAAGCGACCGATGTCGTTGATCCGACAAAGTACCTCCAATTAACGGGAGTAATCGAAGCAATCCAACCTGGCAAAGATGAGCTTGAATGGGTTGAACGGGGATCAAAACCGTCCTCAGTTTCGAACCGGAGAAATCAACGTCCTACAAACACTTAAACAGTTGGATATTCGAGTTCCTGTCCCGGTGCGTCATTTGCCAACCATATCCGAGGCTGCAAATGATAAGCTTATTCAGCAGTGCTAGAAGAATCAGATACGATTCACGTACCAACGTATTCAGAGGATGCTGAAGAAGAAGAAGGACGAAGAAGCAGAATTAGCCTCTTCTCCATCAGAACCAGTACCCACCGCGAAAGTGCTAGACGTATGTGAAGTTGCTCGGGTTGCCACCATCTCGTATGCAGAAAATGATTACTTTGTTCACGTTCGATCGGTTGTGTGGAAGAGTGCAGAATGCGACTGCGAAGTGTGGCGTAAACCGTTCAATGCCTGTCTCTTATACACATCTAGATGTGTATAAGAGACAGAACCAGTACCCACCGCGAAAGTGCTAGACGTATGTGAAGTTGCTCGGGTTGCCACCATCTCGTATGCAGAAAATGATTACTTTGTTCACGTTCGATCGGTTGTGTGGAAGAGTGCAGAATGCGACTGCGAAGTGTGGCGTAAACCGTTCAATGCTCTCATTGATATCGGATCGTCTGCTGTAGCAATGTCCTTGGAAACCGTCCGAAAAAATGGACGACTAAACTCGATCCTTCCATTGCCCAGGAAAGAGAACTACGTCTCTGTTGACGAGGAAACCATAAATATAGTAGGAATTATTGAAAATGTACCATCAAGGTAGGATGACTACATGTCCTGGTTGACGCGTTAGTCATCGATGTGTAGTCATGCTCAGTTATGTTGGGATTGCCTTGGGCGATGGCTGTGGGTGCACGAATACATTTCGATTCCAAACAACTTATCCTTACACACGCCAGAGGAAAGCCTCAGACTGTTCCGTTACGAATGTCCTCTCGATCACCGAGAAAGAATCTCAGTCTTACCAACTCGAAATTCTGGATAGGAACGATCCAAGTCCCGAGTCAAGAAGAAGATTCTTCTGAAAGCAGCGACATGGACCAATGTCCTTCCGATGATGGTGAATATGACGAACGGGATTACGGTGAACTATTAAATCATATGTCCACCGAGGAGGAATGAAGTCAGTTGGTTGAGCTGTTCGCTCACGAGGCTAAAGAGAAATTCCAGATGATTCCAACTACCACGCGAACGTTTGGTCTAAACATAGAAAGAAGCGAGCCTAGCTCTGCTCCACCGTTATCTTTTCTAAAGCTAATAGAAACACAGGTTCTAGCAGCATCATTTCTTGGAGAACCCATCTTGCAGATTTTCGATATGGCTGACCTCTTGGAACCCCCTCATACTCTGTATGAGGGCGCGCTTTCATTACGAGGAAGCTATCAGCAGATGAATCGGTACATAGATCTCTCCGTCTTTTCGCCCAGACCATTGCTCACGCAAGGCGCTATGATCGCATTAATTAGGCAAGCGGTCGAAGCTCCGATCGACGATCGATGATGTTCCCAACCTAATGCAGGAAATGGTGGGACTAACTGAGTTAGAAATCGCAGCAATCACAACTGACCCCGAGACTGATGCCGAAGCTAAGGAAACTGAGATGATTAGCCTGACCGAGTCACAGATGTTCGCCACCGTTTTTTCGATCCGGACCAGCAGCCCTATGTTCTCCAGCGTAGATGGCAAACGACCAATGGGGCTAGATTGGATCGACATACAGCTGGGCATTTTTTGCAACCGACCGACGATCACCTTGCCCGATGACGTTCCAGAGAAATCCGCAAGTCCTTAATAGATGTATTGCATGAATATGTTGTGGTATCGAGTGTGCACGATAACGATATTAGGATGTCAAACGTGATTGAACACGCGATCCTCACTGGGAATCATCCACCGATTAACTGCACTCCTTATCAGTACTCTTTGGCGCAACGACTTGCCGCGTTCCAGAGAGTAAAGGAGTTCGAAGCTAATGGATGGATTGAGCCCGCCATCGGACCTTCGTCGTTCCTTGTAGTGATTGTACCCAAGAAGGCGGGAGGGATCCATATAATATGCATTGATTACCGAAAGTTGAATGACATTACGATTAAGGATGTGTATCCCCTCCCCCAGATTGATGAATTGTTGAATGTTATTGGGTGTGCTCGATTTTTCAACAAATTTGATGTCCACCACGGATTCCACCATCTCCTCGTTCGAAAGGAAGATTGCTCGAAAATGACCTTCCTTCTTTTTGAGGAAACTTGGCAATGGATTCGATGCCCGATGAAAATTTGCAATGCCCCATCCACGTTTCAGCGCGTGATGAATATGGCTTTCCAGAACTTCGTGCGAAAAACACGACTGGCGCAAAGCATTATCAACTATTGTGTGATTGTATATATGGATGATATCCTCGTGTATTCAAATACCTATGAGGGGCATCTGCAACACATTCAGTGGACATTGCACTCAATGAAGGACGCTGGATTTAAGATGTCTCTCGAGAAGTGTCAATTTTTCCTCACAAAGATCTTCTTCAATGGCCACGTGGTTATGAACAAGGGTTTGCAGTCACTGCCAGCCAGACCCTCAGAAGGTGGCAGTCATGAAGGATGCGCCGGTGCTGACATCAGTGACACAAGTACGCGCCTTTTTGGGACTGGTATTGTACTATCGGAGGTTCATCAAAGGGTTTGCAGCCATTGCAGGACCACTCACGAACTTGTTGAAAAAAGATCAGTCATTAATCTGGACCCCGCAGTGCGATCGGCCTTTTCAAGAACTTAAGGCGGCTTTGATATCGGCCCCGGACTTCATAAGACCAGACCCGGAAAAACCTTTTGTTCTCATCACTGATTGGCAGCTCGAGACGATTTCAGCAATTTTGGCCCAGGTGGGACCTGATGGGCTGGAACACGTGGTGGAATACGCGTCCAAATTGATACCTTCCTGCAAGCGGAACTACTCCACTCCAACAGGAGAATGCTATGCGACATTATGGGGAGTCGGTCATTTTCGAGCTGACTTATATGGCCAAAAGTTCACATTGGTAACCGACCATGAGCCACTGCTGGCTCTGAAGAAATCCAAGGGTTACTCGGGTATGATAGGACGATAGGCTACCACGTTGCATAATATGGACTTTCAAATTGACATTCGCCATTGGAAACATGAGAGACACGACAATGCGAACGGATTGACACGATTGCATCGCCCCGACAAAGTACCCAGGAGTGAAGAAGTGACACCGCGGCATGACCCGGAACCGAAGGACGAGCCTCAATACGGTAAGGTGAAGATCCTTCTGAAGGATTGAGTGGATATATTCTCTCTCTCTCTCTCTCTCTCTCTCTCTCTCTCTCTCTCTCTCTCTCTCTCTGAACAATGGCGACCCCTTCTACTTCTCTCAACCCCCCCGTTCTCACTCCCCCTTCGCATTCGGACTTTTTCGTCAATCTCCCTGACAAGTTATGTTATTTATGCACATGTATTACACGGGTTTATGGGGTAGACTGCTATCTCTACGAGTCATGGTTCACCGACTGGGTAGACTGCACCACGTGTGCCAATCGTGCGCATGGCGTGTGTGTTCGATACTGAACGAGTAGTAAGGCGTGAAAGTGCCCTTTGTGTCGAACGGACAAGCCTCCCACGGAGGTTCAATTCGAGGCCACCAGAACTGACAGTCCCGAATACGACGAGAAATACCGAAGGCCCACGAAGGGCTGAAGTATGGACAGACAAAATATTACTGGCTAAATTAGTTGGTAAGCCGTTGGACCACATTACTAAGCATGACAGACATCGAGCAATCGAGAGGCCATGAGATCAGCCAGCTGGTAAATCAACAGGTTCAGACAATAATGAGTCTCATTAGTCAAACGACAAAACAACTGATTCAGACAGCAATGAGTTCCAATAGTCTACCAGCAAATTGGCCGGTACAAACCGCAATTACCTTCAATAGACAAACGATGATTCGACCGGTTCAAGCAGCAAAGAGTTTCAATGACCAACCGGTAGMCCAGCAGGTTCGCACAACAATGAATCTCGACARCTCTTTTACTGTCCTTYTTCTTTCTCTCTCGCGCTGCTCTCTCTTGCGMTATTCTCTCTRTCTCTTYCARTGTTCACCCTCWTCTCTTCTCTCTTCTCTCCTCTTCCTTCTCTCRCTGTTCTCTCTCTTGTCTGTTCTGTCTCGTTYYCCCCCCCYYTTTTTCGTTGCKCGCTAKCTTTCTRCGCGCAGACTATCYCTTTCTCACTCTCTTYGCACACGGAWCCTCCACTCGTGCGTCGCACAGGTCGAGTTAGTTGAGWCCASCCCGCCTCTTGACACTAAGCAGGCTGCTGGTCTTGCTCAAAGCCTTCTATTTGGCCAACAGACTCATGATCAGRCRCCATCTGCCGTTTYAGCTTGCCCCTWGGTGTTTTCACATGGTTGAGCTTCATCTAGTGCTATGGTGTTGTGCTCACGCAACAYTGAGTTCCCTGACGTTTTCACACAGTGCATTGCCTTTGGGTATTGCCTCTATCACTGTTCCAAATGCTACTAACTYGGCACACCACTGYTGTGGATCTTGTGATTTGTCACTAATTTGTGATCACACAGCATACTGTCACCGTGATAAGGCTGATATAGAATCCTAATGTCGAGTTCACATAGCTTAATGTCTCTGTGTCAAATAGGATCAGCGCACATGCTCACAAATGCACTGTTGAAGTACCTGATGATGTTTCTAACATAGTATTTGGAAAGTTGGAAACCCTTGCCTTGCTTGCATATAATGCCCGTTTAGCATCCCGTTGAATTTTTCACGCAGCGCATCGTTACTACGGTTGCTATGGAGAGGTCCGGCTCAAGGTGTGGAAAATGCTGTCATTAGCCGGGTAATATGTTTTGTGTGATCGGGACAACAGCAACACCCAAATTCATGCAAATCCCAAGTACCCCAAGCCTACCTGCTCTCTTTCTCACTCTCTCCCTGTCTGTGTGGTCTCTCTGACTCTCTCAACCCCGTTCTCTTTCTCTCTCTCTCACTGCACTCTCTCTCTCTCACACTGTGCAGTCAGTCTCTCCCGCTCTGCACAGTCCCTCTCTCTCACCCCACACAGTCCCTCTCTCTCACTCTGAACAGTCCCTCTCTCTCACTCCGAGCAGTCCTTTTCTCTCACACACAGTCCCTCTCTCTCTCTTCTACTTACTCTCTTCTGTCTCACTCTCTTCAGCCTGCCTCGCTAATGTATGTCTCGGTCTGATCCCGTCATGCTTTGAAATCATCATGTGTTTGACCCAATCCATAGCTGCCTTGTGTCCACCACTCACCCACACGGGCTGCAGTATAAATAAATAAATAGCAGTTTACCCATGCTCGTTGTCAATCACGATCTGTCCAACGTACATAGCCCAGTTGATTGGTTGCAATGCCAGCTTGTTCCAACTTTGGTTCGTTGCTTAATTGGAGTGTTCCTCCCGTACATCGATTACCTCTTTCCCGTAAGTTGATGGGTACCCTTGATTGACTCTCGCCGTGCATCCTTTCGTGAACGTGGAAGCTGGCCAGCAAGTCGTGCTGGCTGGATTAATTAGCATTTCCCGTGCGCTGATTACCCGCATAAGTGAGCACCTACCACAACCAACCTTGTGAACTTGCTTTGTAGGTGGGGCAAGGACAGCGAACTGGGGCGGGCAATACTCTGGTTCCCCGCTCCTTGGGCTGCGTGCTCCGTGCAAATGTAGTGTTGAGGGCTGCGTACGCTGTGTACACGCTGAATTCCCTCTGTGTCTGCCTCGCCCTCTTCTCTTCCCCGCCAACAGAGAACTCGCATGGGCAGCAGCTAGTGTGACTGCCACTCACGCATCCATACCAGCGAGCAGCGTTCGCCACTTTCGCTTGCTCCAGTGCACCCTGTTCTCCCTGGTCACCTGAGTGAGGCTCYCGTCGCCCCGTTGTCGAATGTCCTCCTCTTCACTCTCTCTCTCTCTCCCTCTCGTCAACCGGGCGATCTGCTCTCTGCCCTGAGAGCATCAGCGCACTGGTACGCCGGGCACGTCCCCTTGGCACGCTCGAATCTGTCTCATTGCCTCCTCCCTAGCGCGCCGTTCCCCCTGGCTGAAACGGGTTGTCCTGGTGGCAGCGTACACCAGGCACGTCCTCAATCCTCCTCTGTCCGAATCCCCTCTCCCCCCCGAGCTGGTTCATTCACCCGTCCTCTTGATTGTTCAGGCGCTCATACAGTAAGCCCCTCACGCAGCTCTCACGCTGACTGTTTCTCGAACGCCATGGTTGTGGGCTGGGTACGCCTTGCGCGCCCGTCTGATGTCCCCYGTACTGGTCTTCCCCYCTTTTCTCAATGCCTCACTGGTCAGACTATATGTGAACACCAGCCCAGTCCGCGGGTCACAGCAGACCAAGGGCTCTCGCAAACTCAAGCTCTTAGGTTCAATGCCGGTGCAGTGGGATTCACTTAGGGCCCAACGGCCCAGCAGCGGGAGCAGCACCAATTTTTGCAGGTGCAGGGCCTGAGAAATGAAAACAAAACCCCGGTTCCATACCTGCGCCGGACCAGCAGCCTTACCCTACCGAGGCCAATTGCCGTACTTGAGCCGGAAGCGTGTCTTGCCAGTATCGGATCCGAGATCGTTCCAAAGTAACAAACCCACCCAGCCACAATCGTGAACTGAGGTGCAGGCGTCGTTCCAGGCACACAAGTCTCGAGCCTGTAGTGAACCTGCTACCATACCAAAATAGAGTCGTAGAGTGAGAAAAAAAAAAAAGGCGGTTCAAAATCGAGCCGAAGATAAAGTAGCGCACTGCGGTAGTCCGAGACTCAATGCCGTTCCAACAACCCAAGTATACCAAGTATCTTGACGAGGTCAGCGGTGCCAAGCCGCAGTGGTCATATCAAAGCCGAGCCTTGGACCTCTCGAAGTATCAGGGCCAGGCTATACCCTCACCGAACCAACATCCCAGGCCCTCGTCAAGTCAAAACATACCAAGGCGAACCCATTCCAAATTGGACACCGCGTCAAAATATCAGCACCGGACCGGACCAGTGATCGTACCGACGCCAAGAATGCGGGACCCGTAGTCATGCCAGCTTTGTGTCACCATACCTGAGCCGAACCCGACCTCTCTGAATTACAGCAACCTGTGCCGTCACCAACGCCGAATACCGTACTTGTGCAGCAATGCCGTGATAGTACCGATCCTGAAACACACCGTCATAGTGGCGCCGGGCGTGGAAGCACCCCACGGGAAAGGTCCCGAACCTGGTAATAAATCTCCATTGTGGCCGCCCACTCAGAAATAAGTCACCGTAGCGGCCCCAAGCCTGAAGCAATGTGCCGCCGAGCCCATTCCGAACCAGATTCACACCGAATACCGTAGGACGTAGCCAGTTCGCAACAATACCAAATCTCTCCGAGCCACGTATCCGTACCATGCCAAATGCCATTCTGTCAGTCCAAGGTAGCACCATCCCACGCCGTCCATGCGACTACGGGCTAACTCAGTGAGGTTAGTAATCATAATCAGATAAACCGGAAAGTTAGAGAATTCGATCAGATTTGGGTTCCGCCCCAACGGCGGTTAATCCATGCGAAGTCAGAGCATGCATCGAGTAATCATTAATTTCTGTTCGTCTGTTCACTTTTTAATTACCCTTCTCTTTTCTTAATTCTATTGTCCGAATTAACATAATAATCGCAAATTCTCAAAAAATAATTCCCGAAGGGTTTAAAAAGGAATAGTTGAAWWTCTCTCGTTCCCCTTTTCCCTTCTTCATTTTTAGTCTTCTCCCCATTTTCAATTTCATTGCCGGAAACATAAAATAACAAGGGTATTCCCCCTATAAGCAAATGCCATGAAAAATAAAGAAATTAAGGGATATTATGTTTTTCTCTTCTCCCCTACTGGTCTTAATCCCTTCTCCCCATCTTTAATTTTGGTAGCGGCGAGGTCCGTTTCCGTGATGCCTCTCCGCGGCAGGCTAATCCGGCTCCAGCCCTCCGAACGGCCGGTACGGTCTCTAGATATGCCGGCTAATCNGCCCGTTTAGCATCCCGTTGAATTTTTCACGCAGCGCATCGTTACTACGGTTGCTATGGAGAGGTCCGGCTCAAGGTGTGGAAAATGCTGTCATTAGCCGGRTAATATGTTTTGTGGGATCGGGACAACAACAACACCCAAATTCATGCAAATCCCAAGTACCYCAAGCCTACCTGCTCTCTTTCTCACTCTCTCCCTGTCTGTGTGGTCTCTCTGAGCCTCTCTCAACCCCGTTCTCTTTYTCTCTCTCTCACTGCACTCTCTCTCTCTCACACTGCGCAGTCAGTCTCTCCCGCTCTGCACAGTCCCTCTCTCTCACCCCACACAGTCCCTCTCTCTCACTCTGAACAGTCCCTCTCTCTCACTCCGACTAGTCCTTCTCTCTCACACACAGTCCCTCTCTCTCTCTTCTACTTACTCTCTTCTGTCTCACTCTTTTCAGCCTGCCTCGCTAATATATGTCTCGGTCTGATCYCGTCATGCTTTAAAATCATCATGTGTTTRWCCCAATCCATAGCTGCCTTGTGTCCACCACTCACCCACACGGGCTGCAGTATAAATAAATAAATAGCCGTTTACCCATGCTCGTTGTCAATCACRATCTGTCSAACGTACATAGCYCAGTTGATTGGTTGCAATGCCWGCTTGTTCYGACTTTGGTTCRTTGCTTAATTGGAGTGTTCCTCCCGTATGCCGATTACCTCTTTCCCGTAAGTTGATGGGTACCCTTGATTGGCTCTCGCTGTGCATCCTTTCGCGAACGTGGAAGCTGGCCAGCAAGTCGTGCTGGATGGATTAATTAGCATTTCCCGTGCRCTGATTACCCGCATAAGTGAGCACCTACCACAACCAACCCTGTGAACTTGCTTTGACCACTAGGTGGGGCAAGGACAGCGAACTGGGGCGGGCAATACTCTGGTTCCCCGCTCCTTGGGCTGCGTGCTCCGTGCAAATGTAGTGTTGAGGGCTGCGTACGCTGTGTACAYGCTGAATTCCCTCTGTGTCTGCCTCGCCCTCTTCTCTTCCCCGCCAGCGGAGAACTCGCATGGGCAGCAGCTAGTGTGACTGCCACTCACGCATCCATACCAGCGAGCAGCGTTCGCCACTTTCGCTTGCTCCAGTGCACCCTGTTCTCCCTGGTCACCTGAGTGAGGCTCTCGTCGCCCCGTTGTCGAATGTCCTCCTCTTCACTCTCTCTCTCTCTCCCTCTCGTCAACCGGGCGATCTGCTCTCTGCCCTGAGAGCATCAGCGGACTGGTACGCCGAGCACGTCCCCTTGGCACGCCCGAATCTGTCTCATTGCCTCCTCCCTAGCGCGCCGTTCCCCCTGGCTGAAACGGGTTGTCCTTGTGGCGGCGTACACCAGGCACGTCCTCAAACCTCCTCTGTCTGAATCCCCTCTCCCCCCCAAGCTGGTTCGTCCACGCGTCCTCTTCATTGTTCAGGCGCTCATACAGTAAGCCCCTCACGCGGCTCTCACGCTGACTGTTTCTCGAACGCCATGGTTGTGGGCTGGGTACGCCTTGCGCGCCCGTCTGATGTCCCCCGTACTGGTCTTCCCCCCTTTCCTCAATGCCTCMCTGGTCAGACTATATGTGAACACCAGCCCAGTCCGCGGGTCACAGCAGACCGAGGGCTCTCGCAAACTCAAGCTCTTAGGTTCAACGCCGGTGCAGTGGGATTTACTTAGGGCCCAACGGCCCAACAGCGGGAGCAGCACCAATTTTCGCAGGTGCAGGGCCTGAGAAATGAAAACAAAACCCCRGTTCCATACCTGCGCCGGACCAGCAGCCTTACCCTACCGAGGCCAATTATCGTACTTGAGYCGGAAGCGTGTCCTGTCAGTACCGGATACAAGATCGTTCCAAAGTAACAAACCCACCCAGCCACGGTCATGAACTGAGGTGCAGGCGTCGTTCCAGGCACACAAGTCTCGAGCCTGTAGTGAACCTGCTACCATACCAAAATAGAGTCGTAAAGTGAGAAAGGAAAAAAAAAAAAAGGCGGTTCAAAATCGAGCCGAAGATAAAGTAGCGCACTGCTGTAGTCCAGACTCAATGYCGTTCCAACAGCCCAAGTATACCAAGTATCTTGACGAGGTTAGCGGTGCCAAGCCGCAGTGGTCATATCAAAGCCGAGCCTTGGACCTCTCGAAGTATCAGGGCCAGGCCWCAGTGTGCTATACCGTCACCGAACCAACATCCCAGGCCCCCGTCAAGTCAAAACATACCAAGGCGAACCCATTCCAAATTCGACACCGCGTCAAAATATCAGCACCGGACCGGACAAGTGATCGTACCGACGCCAAGAATGCGGGACCCGTAGTCATGCTAGCTTTGTGTCACCATACCTGAGCCGAACCCGACCTCTCTGAATTACARCAGCCTGTGCCGTCGCCAACGCCGAATACCGTACTTGTGCAGCAATGCCGTGGTAGTACCGATCCTGAAACACACCGTCATAGTGGCGCCGGGCGTGGAAGTACTCTACGGGAAAGGTCCCGAACCTGGTAATAAATCTCCATCGTAGCCGCCCACTCAGAAATAAGTCACCGTAGYGGCCCCAAGCCTGAAGCAATGTGCCGCCGAGCCCATTCCGAACCAGATTCACACCGAATACCGTAGGACGTAGCCAGTTCGCAACAATACCRAATCTCTCCGAGCCACGTATCCGTACCATGCCAAATGYCATCCTGTCAGTCCAAGGTAGCACMATCCYACGCCGTCCACGCGACTACGGGCTAACTCAGTGAGGTTAGTAATCATAATCAGATAAACCGGAAAGTTCAGAGAATTCGATCAGATCTGGGTTCCGCCCCAACGGCGGTTAATCCATGCGAAGTCAGAGCATGCATCGGGTAATCATTAATTTTTGTTCGTCTGTTCACTTTTTAATTACCCTTCTCTTTTCTTAATTCTATTGTCCGAATTAACATAATAATCGCAAATTCTCAAAAATTAATTCCCGAAGGGTTTAAAAAGGAATAGTTGAAATTCTCTTGTTCCCCTTTTCCCTTCTTCATTTTTAGTCTTTTCCCCATTTTCAATTTCATTGCCGGAAACATAAAATAACAAGGGTATTCCCCCTATAAGTAAATGCCGTGAAAAATAAAGAAATTAAGGGATATTATGTTTTTCTCTTCTCCCCTACTGGTCTTAATCCCTTCTCCTCATCTTTAATTTTGGTACTAAAATAGACAAAAATTTGAGGCCTCATTTCGGCTGAGGTCGTATGCTGCAAAAATGTTGCGGCGAGGTCCGTCTCCGCGATGCCTCTCCGCAGCAGGCTAGTCCGGCTCCAGCCCTCCGAACGGCCGGAAATTACGGTCTCTAGATACTCCGGCTAATCCAGCTCCAGCCCTCCGAACGGCCGGAAATTACGGTCTCTAGATATGCCAAGTGCGCCCACCCATCTCGCTTTCTTTGAGGGTTACTTGTAAGATTCAGTGTGCCCAGAATCAGGGGTACCCTGAGTTCCCCTAATTTCTGTCACCCAGTCAAACCAGAGTACCGTCAAAACACAGACTTGCTCTTGAGCCTAAGTCCCAAAGCCGCAAATTTCAGGCGGCGCACTGCTTGTGGCCGCCTGATAGTTAGCCCGGACCACTTTTCGACGCCCCCGTCGAGCCCCAACCACTTATACGTCAAACGAAGCGGACGAGCTTCAGGGTGATAGCCTGTAAAGGACGCCCACGTCGGCGTTTAATTGTCTTATGTTTCAGTTTGTTATGAGTCCTGGGGCTAAGAAGATGCTTCTCGACTCTCTTGTTTCTTCTCGTTTTTTGTCCCGGCACGATTCTCTTTTTCCTTTGTCCTTGCCCCGAGAAGGGTGTCGACCCGCTAGTACGTCTAACGCGAACTCTCCGTCTAGCTCGCTTGACTACGAGTAACCATCTCTTCTTTCTTCCTAAAGTTATCCCTTTGACCTCTCTCTTCTCTATTCTTTTCCTTTTCTTGGAACTCTCTCCTGCCTCGAATTGCCTGAAGGAGGCTTCATCCTCCTTTATGGCTTTTCCTTTCCCTTTCAGGCTGGTAAGCGATAAGGCGGGCGAGGGCCTGGGCCTAAACAACTTTAACCTAGCCCCCGCCACTAGGTCCTTCCACTTAGATCCGTCTAGTTCTGCTATCATATATGCACCCCAGTCAAGTGCCTCAACCACTCTGTAAGGTCCCATCCATCTATTGGCAAGCTTTCCGGTCCAGGTCCTCTCCAGTGCCGCGTCGTAGAGAAGGACCATATCTCCTACGCTCACACTCTCTTTCCTGATTCGGACGTTCTTATCCCATCTCTCTTTACCCTTGTCCCTTTCYGCCGCCAGACGATCGGCTGCTGTCATGAGGTTGTCTTCCAACCCGTAGGCTATCTGTCTTGTTCGRGCAGCYAAGAGTTCCTCTYTGGACATCTCCTCTRCCCAGTCGACGGTTGTCCAGCTGTCKASATGAAACTCTATGGGAAGCGGACAATGTCGCCCAAACCACAAGGTGTACGGTGGGTATCCGGTACTAGCCCGAACCGTGRCGTTGTCCGCCCATATTGYGTATCGAAAATATCGTGGCCAATCACTGYCCTTACCCTTGCACCACTTGGACAGTGACGCTATCAGAGTCTGGTGTCCCCTCTCTACTGGGGAGTTYGACTGTGGGTGATAGGCGGTGGCTATCGAAACTCTCGCACCGGCTCTCCTAAACACGCTCTGAACCTCGTCGGCTAGGAATTCCGCCCCTCTGTCCATCATTATCTTGCTGACACAACCATACCTAGATAAGTACTCTAGGACAAAGTTCTTTACTTCCTTTGCCGCCTTACTCCTGATAGGTCTACCGTCTACGAACCCAGTGAAATCGTCTCGTATGTTATATTGCCTACTCCTCTCGGCATTTTCACTAGATCGATGTGTACCTTCTCTCCTGGTCTGGTCGGATAGGATGGATGAAGTGGCTCTTTGTATTTCACAAGAGCTCTCTTCTGGCACTCTTCGCATGTCATATAGTACCTCTCGACGTCCTTATACTGTCCTTCCCACCAGTACAGTCGGCGTATCTTTTCGTAGGTTCCTTTAACTCCCCTGTGTCCTCCGACTACCCCGTCGTGAAGTTCCGCAACTATCGTCTGTCTTTCCTCAGGATCACAGGCTACTCGTAAGGGCATTCCCGACGCTACTGGCCTTCGGAAAAGGTGGCCCGCTCTAAGGCAGTACTGGGCTGCTTGCCTCCGGATTTCTGAATCTTGACTCTCCTCTCCCGTCAGGTGTAGTCCGATCATTCGGTACTTGCCCTCGTAAAGATTAACTAGAAATCCCTCAGCGCGCCTCGGCTCTGGCATTGTCAGAGCCCCAGCTACTATCGGACGCTCGAGAGGGATGCGTGAAAGTCCATCTGCCACGACATTTTTCGTACCAGATACTCTCTCAACCGTGTAATCGTATAACCGAATCCGTATTAACCATCGGGCGATGGTCGGGTCCGTCAGACTAAAGTCCTTCTGGAGGACAGAGGCAACCGCGGTGGGGTCTACTCTCAAGATGAACCGTCGCCCATAGGTATAGTGTCTGAACGTGTCTAGACACCGGAGAACAGCTAACACTTCCTTCTTGAATTGACTGTAGTTACGCTCAGCCGTATTAAGTGTCCTACTCTCAAATCTTAACGGTCTTTCCTTCCCTCCAGCGTCCTTCTGAGACAGCAAACCACCCACTGAACATGGTCCAACATCCGTGGATACTATGAAGGGTCTCTTGGTCTCATCGTCAAAGAATGGCACGCCCAACACGCGTCCTCCCTCCTTAAATTCAGCTTTAAGTTCTTGCATTGCGAGTTCCTTCGAAGAATCCCAGTAGAATTTTTCAGTCTTCCGAAGGCGTAACCTCAATGGATCAGCCTTTTCCTCATACCCCCGTATGAATATACGCCAGTAACCAACCACTCCCAGAAACTGTCGGACCTCGGTTGGACTATGTAACAGTGACAGCCAGTTCAGGAGTTTGTCTAACTTTGCCGGGTCTGCTCGGCGTCCTCTCGAGTCACATATAAAGTCCAAGATCTTAATGGTCGAGACGGCCCATCGGCTCTTGGTTCCGCTGACTGTCAAATTCGCATCGTCCAGCTGCTCGAGTACCGCGCAAATATCTGTTAGGTGCTGCTCGACGAATCTTCTAACTCCAGGTACAACCTCTGTCTCCTCCCTGTCTACTGGCCCTTTTATAGGAAAGTCATCCAGAAAAACTTCAACCTTATCAGGGATGAAGTCCTTGAGGACGGCCACCATGGCTCTCTGAAAAACGGTTATGCCATTAGTCCACCCCATAGGGACAACCATCATCTGTATTAGTCCCAATGGCGTATGCATAGCCGTGAGGTATCTGTCCCTAGGGTCAAGCGGTACCTCATCATAGCCTGAGAACAGATCACAGACCGAATAGATCGACCTACCTGTTGTGCCTTCTGCAAGTAAATCGGCGTGTGGCACGGAGCCCACGTCTCGTATCGTCACCGCGTTGACCTTCTGAAGGTCCTGGATCCATCGAATCTTGCCATTCGGTTTCCGTAGGAAGAGCCATCGATTAGCATAAGCGCTATCAGACGGCTCCGCAACGTGGGAAATCATCTTTTCTTTCAGGAAAGCGATAACTTTTTCCTTCTCCTTCTGGGCGTATTTCCATCCCGCGTCATTCCAAGGAACATGTGGAATCGTATAAATCCTCGCTGGCTTAGCGTATCAAGGATCTATCCTACCGCGCTCCGCGTCGCTGAAAGCTATGGCCTTATCATATGTCTTGAGAATTTCTATCACACGTTTTCGCTCCTGTGGGGTCAGATTTCCATCTCCGATATCCATCCCTGCTATTCTCTCTTCCGTTAGGCGATGTGGCTCCTTTTTCTTTCTTTCTTTGATTTATTTTGCGATCTCTTCTTCCGATATCCCTTCTAGTGTAGATCGCTCACGGCCCACCGTCGCTGGCTTAATTTTTTGCGCTACTCGTTTGTGTCGCTTGGGTAGCTCCCCCATAGGGGGTCGTGCCCTTAAAAAAGACACGGATACCACACCGCCAAATTCCTCATCTTTTTCCTTCGGGTACGAGTTGCCGTCCACTATTAGCCGACTCCCTAAGTCTTCGACCTCCACCACCTGACCTTCTTCCTCTGTGAGTAGTGGTCCATATTTCTTCTCGCGAAATCGCACCGCGCGGCTGGAGATAGGCAACGATTTAATCTGATCACTGGGTCTTGCACCCACAGCGAGAGCTGCTCTGTTCCTCGGGTCCCGAGGCTCCACTGTCTCAATCATTACCCGCGTCCCGTCTGGCTTCTTAATGGACAATGTTTGACTCCCATCAGGTCGCTCTATCGTCACCGCATGCACGTGGCTCAGCCACGTTCGACCCAAGAGCAGGTCGGAGCTGCAGTTCTTGACTGCAAAGACTGGCAGGGTCACTCGTACCCCTTGGACCTCTATGGCTGCCTTGTGACAAACCCCAGTGATCTGTTGTTTTCTCCCATCGGCCGTCTCTATCTCGAATAGGTATGACCTATCGAGGCCCAGTCCAACTTGTACCGCCAGGTCCTCGTCTATGATGACAGCCTTACTGCCGTTATCAATCACAGCATCGAGTACCGCTCCATCGTTTATAATCGTCTCCACGGCCCCGCTACCAAGTATGTAAAACTTGTCTGGAGGCACACCTTCCATTCCGTCGAGAAGGACTGTCGCCATGCGATCCGCTCTGGCAGTCACCCCCGTTACTGCTACTGTAGARGCTTCCGCCTTAGGGGCCCCCTGACCCTCCTCCGATAGAGGTATGCGAGTCTTCCACGTGATCATCTGTAACTCATCACGAGCTGGCTTCGATGCCGCCAGGTACGCCAGAATAGAGCACTGCATGGGTTGCCGAAGGGCCCGCCTCAGTGGCTCGACCGTGTCAATCTCGTCCAGCGAACTCTTCATTAAGAACTTCTTCACTCCCCGCTTTCGCGGCGAAAGGATAACCTCCTCTCCATCGACCCACTGCCCGTCCTTCTCCGCCACCACGTAATCCATGTGAGTTTTCTTCGATGTAGACCCCCTCGCCGACTTGGTGGCTGCCACTCTTATGGGTGTGGTCGCCATGTCCCCCTCAAAGGTTATCTTGATGCTCTGACTCCTGACCGGCTCCATTCCTTTACT